>JAAAWM010011431.1:0-78815 GCA_036873465.1 Thinopyrum obtusiflorum | reverse complement strand
CCCATGCAAGAAATGGGCATGAATTTCAAACACCAGGGCACCGTTGATTGCCGGCAAAACATTGAGATGCCTGGTTTTTAAATTCTAGTAAATCCAAATTTATGTTAACCATTCACGTGACGCCACGTGTCTTGGTTTTTAATGGCTGTAGGAGGTGCCGTGCGGACAGCTGCTAGACCTTGACTGAAATGTGCCGTGCAGGATTTCTGCAGCTCGTGATCGTAAACGATTTCGATAGAACACCCGTATGCAAAGTGAGAGCAGCGCAGGATTTGTGCATCCCTTCAACGCAAACGGTTGTTCTGGATGACCCGTGTGGAACCACGTACAAACAATTTGGTAAGATTTGCATCTGTCATATTTGGTATGTTGCCATTTGTCAAACTGGAAACATTTACATTTGTTGATCTAGTAACGTTGCCATTTGTCAATCCTTGTAACACTGCGATGTTTAAAAATATGCAGCTAGAAATTATTAGCACTATGTAATTTTTGCCACTAAAATTCAGTAATTAAGCATAGATTTCATTCATAGATTAAGCAGTCATTCTTAATTTATACAAACAGTTCAACTCGACAGCTGAACCGACCAAACTTCTCCCCAATTGTTGCCAACCACGTACTGAAATAGCTAGTTCAACTATATATACTAGCTAATTTTAAGTACGTTGTACAGTTCGACCACACATCTATAGTCAGATGAACTGAACAAAATAGCCCCTAAATACTACTACTAACATGGAGGGGCTTTGTGCTACTTCCGGCAGCCTCTCCTCTACCGAGCGCGCTCAGTGAGTGGCAGAGGAGGAGGAGCCTACCGACGAGCCGGAGAAATGCAATACGGTGCCTGCCGCTTTTGCATGTTCAGCGAAGGTCTCCAGCTCAAACGCCCACTGCCGCTCCAGATGATCCCTCTTGAAGCGGCCGGACTGCTCATAGATCTCTGGATTCCTCGCCTCTGCGTCAGCGTGTGCTGCGGCCATGGCTGTGGTAAGGCTCTTTGCGTGCTCGACGAGGCGCTCCTCCTCCTCCCGTAGGAACTCGATGTAGCGCGCAAGGTCGCTGATGCACGTGCGGTCCTCCACCTCCGCCTCCCTCCTTCGGGCGGCGGTGGTGGAGCGGGTGATGATCTCGGCGGTCGACGGTGGGCTGGCGGCCACGGTGGCCGACGATGGGGTGGATGGGGTGGCGGCCACGACCACCACCTCCCACCTTCGGGCTGCGGTGGCGGAGCGGGTGATGGCCACGGTGACCGGTAGTGGGGTTGCGGCCACGACGGCCACCTCCCGCCTTCGGGCCGCGGCGGCGGAGCGGGAGATGGCCCTGGCTTTCGACGGTGGTGTGGCGGCAACGGCGACCGGCAACAGCTGCCGACGGGCAGCGGCGGCGGAGCGTGTGGTGGGTGTTCCGCGCACACCCAACAGGGACGCCACGCGCACTACACTACGCCGGGGACTGCGCCACCGCCGCGATGTAGCCTCCCACCTAGAGCTGTCCTCTGATGACGGCGGAGTGGCTGAGCGATGATGACGGAACGGTGCCATTGGCGATTGTGGGAGAAGCAGACGAGATAAGCTACAGGGAGGGAGGGGAAAGTGTGACGCGGGACTCGCCGGCCATGAGGGTTTTTATAGCAGGCCGGTAAGCATTGGGATTTTGGGGGATTTCACCGAGTCGGGAGGGAAGCTTGCACGGGAACGGGCTCACCGATGATTCATTGGCGCCACCGTTTGGCCAAAAGAACGCCCCCGCGCGCTGCGCAAGCTTGCGCTGTAAGCCGTCTGCGACAGCAGGGTGACAAGACGTGCGAGAGGAGGACGAGAGGACACGTACACATACAGTTAATAAAAAAAATTTGCGATTTAATTACCTACTATACCCCGTCCTGGTTTATAAGTAGGATTTAACTAATAAAATACGAATGCATGTCGCCATAGATTATATCGTTGGAGTCATATTTGAACATAGTTTCCAGCCATACAATTTTTGGAACATGCATTAACACTTTTTTGGTTAAATTTAAGGTTATACACCAGCAGGTGTTTGCCCGCAACACACACGGCTTATTTTATCACAAACAGCTCTGATGCATCAACTGTCTGCCACGTATTGCACACGCAACTCTAATATGATTCGTGCTTGATGTCTCCAACATCGCTCGCACAGTTCGTCTTATTTGCCACGTATCACTGTGCCGTCCTCTGCTCGCGTCCCTCGGCAAGCTCTGCTCGCTGTTAGGCGCCGCAGTGTGCTCTGCTCACCATTAGGCGCCGCGACGCGCTCTGTCGCGTCCGTTGGCGCGCTCTGCTCGCGTCCGTCAGCGCGCTCGGCTTGTGGACTGCTTTTCCTTGAGGCGACCGTGTAGCGCTCTGCTCGTGTCCGTTCGCGCGCGCTCTGCCAGCGGTTGGGCGTGCGCACGATCACGTCGGGGGCCCCATATGCATGCGGTTGCACCGCGCGTGTTGCCACATGATGCAGTTACGTGCGGCATGATGGAGTTACGTGCTGCAAATTAGAACTGCCTTCAGGGCCTACCGATATTCCTGGTCGTCCGGCTTCCTCTTTAATTCCCGCGGCCATTATAACCTTAGTCTCTTCAACCTTTCGATCGTGCCCCACAACACAACAAGCACACCCATGATGACACATAGAGAGGGGATGTTCGGCGGAGCTCCAATGGAGTTCGGTGAGCATAGAGTGGAGACCCACGCGTGGGAGACGGATCTCTCGGTGGTGTACACCATCGACCCGGCCGTGGTGGACGACTACATCAACAGCGTTGAGCAGTTGCTTGCTGGAGACAAGTACAAGGTGGTCGGCATCGACCTCCAGTACACCGCCAGTCATCCCGGCATAGATCAGAAGGTTGCCGTCGCCCAGTTGTGCGTGTGCCATCATGTCCTCATCTACCACTACTGCATGGCCACAGGGCCTTGCGACCGTTTCAACAGGTTTGTCAACAGCACCGACTACAAGTTCGCCACGGTGGATACCAAAGACGATGTAAAAGCGCTCAGTGTTATGGGCTTGGCCTGCAAGAACCTTGTCAAAATCCGTGACCACTACAGGGTCTGGGGCAGCACGAAGCAGGACTCCCTGGTCGAACTCGCCTCGGCCATCATCGACCCCTACTACGAAAAGATGAAGCAGGATGCCCAGAGAACAAGTCCTGTATCCTGGCACAAGGCCTGGATGCGGCAACTGGATGAACCTCACCTCAGGTTCGCGGCCAAGAGCATGTACACATGCTATGAGATGCACAGGTGGATCGTTGACATGAGGAAGTGCCTCGTTACCCAAATCGATGAGCCCGGATCGAGCCACAAGAAGAGCAAGCATCACAAGAAGTAGATGATGATCAGATGATCGTTTATGCTAGTTAATCATGCATGTAATATATAGTTTACTTTATTGGTGTCTGTGGAAATGTCATGTGTGTAGTAGCCACCTATGTAATTATGCATGTATTAGTTTACTTTGGTGTGTGCAAATGCCATGGTTGTAGTAGCCACCTATGTAAGTGGATGTTTAATTTGGTTATGCAAGCATGTCCTTATAAGTGTGTGTATATATATATGTTGTTGTTCTGTATGCAGTCCCATTGCACAACACACACGTCTTATTAGCAGCAACCGCCTGTGTTCTTATTGGTCTTCAGACACAGTTCTGATTACAGACCTGTTTGCCGCGTATCACACACATCTTGTTAAGTTGAACCGTTTCTATTCTCATGTCTCAACGCAAACAGTTCATCCGAGTGAACCGCATGCCGTATATCGCACACACCTTTGATCTGGCTGACCGTTTCTTTTGTGTTGCCTAATCACAAACAGTTCATCCGAGTGAACCGTATGCTGTGTATCGCACACGCCTCCATCTGGCTGCCCGTTTCTTTTGTTCCTCCTCATCGCAAGCAGTTCATTGAACTGAACCGTATGCCCTTCATCGCACACGCAACTAAAACATGAACCGTGTTTGATGCATCCGTCATCGCAAACGTTTTACACATTTCTGACGGTTTTCATACTGCACCGTTTGCGATTATGGCATCGCACACAGTTTCTCGAAGGGTCTCTGATCGTAGTGTCGCGTTAGCAGCATCCTGCAGTAGTGGTTGCAGCTTTTTTAGGTCAGAATTCCAGCTTGCTGGCAATCTCCCTCTTTTGGTCTATCTTGCATTTTAAGAGTGAAAAGGCATTAGAATTGCATCATAAAGTGGAATGTAACTTCAAAACAATAAAAATAATAGTAGGAAAACATGCTACAAAATGGGCATATCATACCTTCACTTTGATCTCATGGTACCTAGAGTATGCATCCATAAAACATAGCAGGCCATGCCCAGCCATAGCATCGATGATCTAGTTGATGCATGGCAGATGGAAAGGACCCTTCGACACACCTTATTGATGTCCTTGAAGTCGATATATAAATGCCAGGTATCATTCTTTTCTGAACCATGACTAGGATAACCAATCCGGGTGCTTTACTTCTTCAATGAAGTTGGCCTCTAGAAGCTAGGAAGCTCCTCACCCATAGGCTTATGCTTGGGCTCAGAAAACCTATGTGGTGCCTGCTTAATAGGTCAGGTGCCGAGTATGATATTAAGTTTGTGTTCCGCAATCTCTGTCGGGATGCGTGGCATATCGGATGGATGCCAGGTCAAGAGGTCCCAGTTCCCATGAAGGAAACTATGGAGCGCACTTTCCTATTTGTCATCCAGGCCAGCCCCCATCGACGCCATCTTGTTCGGATTGCTAGGGTGCACCTTTAACTTCTGAATATACTGGCCGAGCTGGAACAAGGATGATTTGGTGAGCTTCGTGAGTTTAAAATCGTCCTTGTCAACCGTCGACTGCGTTCCTCGGAGCTCCTCGACAGCTAGGGCCTCAGTGATCCTCTCGGCTGGTAGAGCGCATGTAGCCTACCCAATCTACTGAGATCGCTCAACATTGCTAGGTATGGTGATGACCCCGTTTGGGCATAATCCGGGAACACACTAAATCATGCAAATGCCATCCAGCCAAGGAGGACATGGTAGTCACTCTTGAAGGTACTATCTGGAAGCTCAAAGGCTCCAGGCGATAGTTGTTCGGGATGCCGAACACCACGTCTAGCACGACCCTTCCTATAAGTGAAGCTTCCATGCCACAGATTATGCCCTTGAACCTTGTTTTGGTATGTGTGATTGGTCGACCTGCATCCTCTGGAGTGTATCAACATATATCAACTTTAGGTTGCTACCAATTTCCATCAGTATCATGGTGAAGTATATCCTTGAATAATTGGGTTGCAATGACATCAGGTTAACCATCTAAAAATTAATCCATGGTGCACACAGACGCATGGGGCTAAAATGGTGGTCCTGACTACCCACGGATCATGCCTGGGGATCCAAGCCGGAACGTTATGAGGCAATGCATGGTATCAAAAATTGGAAAGCCAACAACATGGGCAATCAAGAGAGGTGTTATATGTCGCATCCCATGACAGCGCACCATGTACGGAGGAAACAGAGCTAAAGACTGACAGGAGAGACGAGTGGTTACCTGACCCCACTAAGAAACCACCTAGGCCAGGTCCCTTAGAACATGGCCATCGCTACTCAATGGACAGCTGCTCCAGGTCTCCACATAGGCTCGGATCAGAGCATCTCAAAGTGCTGCTTGCGGGAGAAAATGGATGCCTGCAGAAGAGACCACCTCTTCTCTGACAAAAGTTGTCTGTGGCATTCTTGTTTTTCCTTTGGCTTCCTATCTCTCTCATGGTCCATCGCAAACCAAGATGCATCCTATGCAGTTTTAGGAAAAGTAGAGAGAATAATTAAAAAGAAAAGAAAAGAAACAATGGTGGATGGGGCCACAGAGGAGGTTGCACCATGGGGTGAGATTATTTCAAACGATGGTTTCAGGACTCTTTATCTACGTGGATGGCTAGGGCTGATGCTTCCTATAACCTCCATAACTCATGCCCTTAGAGAAAATAGATCGAGGATAAGCATTGGAGCTCAAGCACAGGCAAAGAGGAGACATCACGACGAACGTGGTCAGTGCACAAGGCCCAAAAAGTAACGAACCCCTACAACAACATGGCAACACCTCACAAGAGGTGCCGACATAACTAGATGCATCATACACAAATAGGCAAAGAGCACACACCAGAACTAGAAAGTGACTACCGTCGTCCGGCCTGGAAAGACATGGGGCAAGAGGGGAGTTGCCCATCTTATCTTGAGCTAAAGCCCCACTTACGGTCCAAGGTATGCCCATGGTTCCTGGGGTGTGGAGAAGTGTGCAACCGCATGCAGCATTGTATCCGCTCGGCCAGGATTAGGCTAACTCCAATGCATGACCCCAAATGTTCTGGCCGCGTCTGTTTGGGGCTAAACGGACATAAATCATGGACCAACACACGGGAGCAAAAGGACATACGTCCATTTTTGTCCGCTTTCGACCCATTCCCGACCTAAATTCGGGCCACGCTTGCGTCGAAGCAGACAACGCGCGGACAGGTGGGACACACGCCCTTGTTCTCCCGTGGCCTGCTCGTCGGGGACACAACACCCCTTTTCTCTTCCCCTACCCCGTCTCCCGCCATTGTCGCCACCACCCATTTTTTCGGTCGCGTCCACACTTTCCAGCCCGGCCGCCCAAACCACGACCACCCCCTCACCATAGCCGCCCAACACCCACATTTTGGAGGAGCTTTTGCCATTGTTTGTGGCTCTTTGTCACTGCATCCATATCCTGGGAAGCTATGGCCGCCGATGACGCCCGTAAATCCCAACACCTTCTGGCAGGCACTGCATAGCCGTCGACCGCCAACGCCAACCTTGCCTGCTGCCTGGGAGGGGAGCCCGAGGTGCTCTTCCCGGTTGTGTCTCCACCACGACCGTAAGGTGTTTGACACTTTGCTCACAAGGTACCTTGGATAGTGGGGACGAGTATTTTTTTCCACAACTTAACTTCCTCATCGGATGATTCATCCTTGGATGACGAAGATCTTGTGGTGTATGCATTGGTCGTCAATGACCACATTGCTAGGCAGTGGCCTTGGTTCAGGGGATCAACCCTGGGTCATCCTCCAGCCTTGAACCGCAATAGGGAGAGCGGCCACACCCTGCTCTATGTTGATTACTTTGAGAATGTCGTGCTCTTCAAACCATATCAATTCCGCTGCCACTTCTATATGGTAATACATGTTTTCAATCGTATTCAGGAGGGAGTGGTAGCATATGACCCATACTTTGAGTGCAAAGAGGATGCCCTCGGCAAGCTTGGCTTCTCCTCTTACCAGAAATGCACTGCGGCTATTCACATGCTTGCATATGGAATTTCGGGTGATCTTGTGGATGAGTACATACGTATGAGTGAGTCCACATATGTCTCCTATCAATGTACAGTTCTGCAAGGCCATGGTGGCAGTGTTTGGCCCTGAGTACCTGAGAGAGACAACTGCCGCTAATACAGAAAGGTTGTTGGCGATCAATACCGATAGGGGCTTTTCGGGCATGCTTGGCAGCATATATTGTATTCACTTGAAGTGGAAGATCTATCCATTTGCTTGGTAGGGGTAGTACAAGGGGAATGTGAAAGATGCCATTGTCATACTAGAAAGGGTGGCTTCACAAGGTCTATGGATAGGGCATTCTTTCTTCGGCATGGATGGTTCACACAATGATATCAATGTGCTTCAGCGTTCTCCAGTGTTCATAAGTCTTCTAGAAGGCCACTCCCCGGAGGTCAACTTTGAGATCAATGGCCACGATTACAACAAGGGATACTACATAGCTGATGGTATCTATCCTCAGTGGTCAACTCTTGTGAAGACAATACCCAATCCACAAGGAGAGAGGACACAGAGATTTACCGAAATGCAAGAGAGTGCTTGGAAGGATGTGGAGCGTACTTTTGGTGTGCTTCAATATCGATGGGGCATCATTCGAAACCCTACACTGACATGGAGCACCGAGAAGTTTTGGGAGGTGATGACTACTTGTGTGATCATGCACAAAATGATCGCAGAGGATGAGCATGATGACGGCATCTACGACCAAGCGTTTGATTTTAGGGTGAAAATATTGAGCCTGAGCACAAAGAACTGGCAACATTTGAACTGTTTGCCCAATTCCATCGTGAAATGCGTGATTGGCATACTCACATGCAGCTCCAAGATGACTTGGTTGAGCACATGTGGAATCACATTGGCAACTAGTAGATGCATCGGTTCTTTTTCTTTCCATCTATTGAAGACAATTTTGATTAGGTTCTAAAACTATTTGATTGTGTTTTTTTCGAATGTGGAACTATTTGTTTGTAAAACTATTAGCAATGTTTTATTTATTTGGTTGTCAAAAATATTTTACAATGTGTATAGTTCATACATAGGGGCTCCAACGGCTGTGGCGGACCAAATGCATCCGTGTGTTGTGAGCACGGCTAGCGCATCCAGGAAAATGACCGGACGCCGCCCCATTGCCCTACCCAAACAGACAAAATCCGAACAAAACAAACATTTGTTTGGGGTCGTGCATTGGACTTGGCCTTAGCCACCCATCGTACATTTGCTCTGGATCGCCACCCTCCGAACCGAAGAATAGTACTCCCCTCTCCAAGTAGGTGAGCTAGCAGGAAAGGCTAAGAAACCAGCGCTAGTTTTGGCCAGCGCGATAGTATTATGGGATGAGCGGGGTCGTAAACCAGCAGCTCCGAGTAATCGCGTAGCCAGGGGAACCCAGCAACGACCCCTCACGCACCCAACAACACGTGCATGGAGTCGGTGACGCAGCCCGGACAACGTCCAATGTCCGAGCACGCGAGATAAGGGATGCCAACACCGACCCGTGATACGTCTCCAATGTATCTATAATTTATGAAGTATTCATGCCATGTTTACAACAATTTTATATGGTTTTGGTATGATTTGATTAGAACTAACCCGGACTGACATTGTTTTTAGCAGAACTACTATGGAGTCGTTTTTTGTGCAGAAACAAAAGTTCTCGGAATGGGCTAAAAATTTACGGTGATTTTTTATGGACCAAAAGAGACCCCTGAAGCACTGGAGCTGGGCCAGGAAGTGGACGAGGTGGCCACAATCCGTCAGGGCGCGCCCTGGGGGTAGGGCGCACCCCTACAGCTTGTGGGCCCCTCGGGCACCCCCTTGACGAGAGACCAATGGCAAAAATTCTCATAAATACAGAAACCTCCGAAAAGAAACCTAGATCAGGAGTTTCGCCGCCGCAAGCCTCTGTAGCCACGAAAAATCAATCTAGGCTCTCTCCGGCAAGCTGTCGGAGGGGGCCATCATCACCAGAGGCCATGGAGGAGGAAGCCGTAGGGGTTCATTGAGGGAGTCCTGGATTAAGGGGCCCTCGGGCGTCCGGACTATGTAACATGGGCCGGACTAATGGGCTATGAAGATACAAGACAGAAGACTTCTTCCCGTGTCCGGATGGGACTCTCCTTTGCGTGTATGGCAAGCTTGGCGTTCGGATATGTAGATTCCTTCCTTTGTAAACCGACTCTGTACAACCCTAGGCCTCTCCGGTGTCTATATAAACCGGAGGATTTAGTCCGTAGAGGCAATCACAATCATACAGACTAGACATCTAGGGTTTAGCCATTACGATCTCGTGGTAGATCAACTCTTGCAATCTTCATATTCATCAAGATCAATCAAGCAGGAAGTAGGGTATTACCTCCATCAAGAGGGCCCGAACCTGGGTAAACATTGTGTCCCCCGTCTCCTGTTACCATCGACCCTAGACGCACAGTTCGGGACCCCCTACCCGAGATCCGCCTGTTTTGACACTGACATTGGTGTGTTCATTGAGAGTTCCACTGTGGCGTCATCAGAAGGTTCGATGGCTCCATTAGTCACCTACAATAATGCTGCCCTGCAGGAGGTTTTTCTCCCCGGCCAGCTCTTCATATTCGGCGGCTTCGCACTGCGGGCCAACTCGCTTGGCCATCTAGAGCAGATCGATAGCTATGCCCAGGGTCACCAGATTAGTTTTGGAAATCTGGACTATGTCGCTGATATCCGAGGAGACTTGATCTTCCAAGGGTTCGTGACCCCAACTTCCGCTCTGGCCTTAGATCCGGAGCGCATCGCTGGGCCCGAAGACGGGATTACTGAGCCCGCCGGACTATCTGTGGCCACTAGGCCTAGTACGGGAGAGCCGGAGGAAGTAGCGTTGCTGGCAACCATCATGAAGCCGGATTCTTCTCCGGACAATGGCTTCGAACCCTCGGAGTCAGCATCGTGTGAGCTCGGCCAAGGAATTTCCCTCCTGCCGTACTCCATGGATTTTCTTCTCCCTGGCCAAACCTCGCCTTTAAGCGAGGCTCTGGACTTGATGCGATCCCTCGTCATTACAGAGGAGCAATGTCCGAACTACGCCCAACCCGGACTAGGGGCTGAGAGCGGGGAATTTTATGTCCCACCCACCACCCACTTCATAGCCACTATCGAGGACTTAACTGACACGCTCGACTACGGCTCCGAAGACATCGACGGTATGGACGACGATGCCGGAGAGGAGCAGGCCAAAGACCCACCGTTTACCGGACGCTGGACGGCCACCTCTTCGTATGACGTGTACATGGTGGACACACCCAAAGAGGGTAACGGCAATGACAAAGAAGATCCAGTCGAGGATAAACCTCCTGAGATACAGCCAAAGCACCGACGTCAGCGGCGCCGCTCTAAATCACGCCGTGGAAACAATAGCAATACCGGCACAGGAGACAACAACACTCCGGATGATGCCGAAGACAGAGAAGACCCTGTCGAGCCAACTTTCGAACAGGCCGATCGGGAAGATGGGCAAGTTAGCCCTGACGAATAGGTCGTAAATGAAGACTCGAAGGACAGTAATTACCTCCCACTCTCCGAGGACGAGGTGAGCCTCGGTGACGAAGACTTTATCATACCTGAGGAACCTCTCGAGCAAGAGCGCTTTAAGCGTCGGCTAATTGCCACTGCAAGGAGCCTGAAAAAAAGCAGCAGCAACTTCAAGCTGATCAAGATCTGCTCAACGATAGGTGGACTAATGTCCTGGCAGCCGAGGAATACGGCCTCGAGCACCCAACCAAAATTACCCGAAGCGTAAACTGCTACCCCAATTTGACGACAAGGCCCTCGAGCCCGCACCATCAGCACATAATGCGGCTGACCGACCACCTCGTGGCCAGGACAAAACGGCAACTCAAGCCGAACACCAGCCCATAATACCTCGCCGTAAAAGTAGAGATATAACAGCTCGGGGATATACATATGACCTGCGGCAAGACCTGGACAGTAGAGCAGGACAGACCAGATCGATCTACGGATCACGGGGGCGTGCTCCAACGCGCGACGACGGCTATCTAGCGGACGTGACAAGCATAATCACGCCTGGGCCGAAAACCGCAGACGAACTCCATCCGAGCTACGTCGCGATTTGGCCCGATATAGAGGCGCCGCACACCCCCTCTGCTTCACTGATGAAGTAATGGAGCATGAATTCCCAGAAGGGTTCAAACCTATGAATATTGAATCATATGATGGAACAACTGACCCCACCATATGGATTGAAGACTTCCTTCTCCATATCCGCATGGCCCGTGGCGATGATCTACATGCCATCAAATACCTCCCACTAAAATTAAAGGGACCAGCCCGGCACTGGCTAAACAGCCTCCCAGAAAACTCTATTGGCAACTGGGAAGACCTGGAAGACGCCTTTCGCGACAACTTCCAATGTACATATGTCCAGCCTCCAGACGCCGATGACCTCAGTCACATCATCCAACAGCCCGGAGAATCAGCCAGGAAGCTCTGGACTAGGTTCTTAATTAAAAAGAACCAAATCGTCGACTGTCCAGATGTCGAAGCCCTAGCGGCCTTTAAACATAGCGTCCGAGATGAGTGGCTGTCCCGTCAGCTCAGCCAAGAAAAGCCAAAGTCTATGGCAGCTCTTACCGCACTGATGACCCGCTTCTGCACAGGAGAAGATAGCTGGCTGGCTCGACGAAACAATAGCACCAGCGATCCTGGCACCTCTGAGGCCAGGGACGGCAATGGCAAGCCTCGACGCAATAAAAACAAGCGTCTAAACAACAATGTAGGAACCCAAGACATGGCGGTCAACGCCGGATTCAGTGGTTCCAAACCCGGTCAATGGAAGAAGCCATTCAAGGCAAACAAAGATGGTCCATCCAGTTTAGACAAGATACTAGATCGACCCTGTCAAATTCATGGCAGCCCTAACAAACCCGCCAACCATACCAACAGAAATTGTTGGGTTTTCAAACAAGCAGGCAAGCTCAACGCCGAACACAAAGGGAAGGGGCCGCCTAGTGACAGTGAAGATGAAGAGACTCGCCAACCAAACACCGGCGGACAAAAGCAATTTCCCCCCAAGTAAAAACAGTAAACATGATATCTGTGACGCATAACCCTACAAGGGAGCGCAAGCGTGTGCCACGGGACGACTACGCCATAAAGCCGGTCGTACCAAAATTTAACCCATGGGCAGCCTGTTCGATCACTTTTGATCGTAATGACCACCCAACAGGTATTCGTCAAACAGGTTTGACAGCTCTGGTCCTCGACCCAATCATTGATTGATTCTGTCTCACACGAGTCCTTCTGGACGGCGGCAGTAGCCTGAATTTGCTCTATCAAGACACTGTTCGCAAAATGGGCATTGATCCCTCAAGGATCAGGCCCACCACAACTACCTTCAAAGGGGTAATACCCGGCGAAGAAGCTCACTGTACGGGCTCAATCACACTGGAAGTTGTCTTCGGTTCGCCGGACAACTTCCGAAGCGAAGCCTTGACTTTCGATATTGTTCCGTTCTGCCGTGGATATCATGCACTGCTTGGGCAGACCGCTTTTGCTCGTTTCAACGCGGTCCCACACTACGCCTATCTAAAGCTTAAGATGCCCGGTCCACGCGACGTCATAACAATCAATGGAAACACAGAACACTCCCTCCGCTCCGAAGAGTATACCACGGCCATCACAGCCGAAGTACAAAGTGGCCTCGTTAAACTGCATACCTCATCGGCCATTAAGCCACTGGCCTCTACTACACAAGACCAGTCAATTTCAGAGCTGGATTAGCAGTTCCGCCTCCGTCGCTCGCCGCATTGCCCACGAAATTCACATCACGCATGCATAATTATGCACTTAAAATACCTTGGTCGGCGGCGGAGGCACAATGCGGATAGGCCTACAGCACGGTTCATCCTCTTATAGCTGTTCTCCCTTCCTTTTAAATATTTCTTATCTTTTGTCACAGATGAATCAAAACCTATTCGTCCTACGGACCTGCAAGGGCTCTTTCGGAGCCCTGTTTCATCCAGGCAACCAAGGATTGCTCCTTTTAAGAATCCTCTTCGCTAAGGCAAAGGCAGCGCAGACGTGCGACAGGAGGTCCAAAAGATTTTCTAGACCAAACACTCTATTTAAAACCTGGACATAGTCTTTTCCCTCAGCCTTCGACCCCCGACATGTAAAATGACCTGGGTAGAGGTGTTCTAATCTGTAAGATTGTGCTCGACATATCAATCAGATTCCCGTGAACATAATCCGTCTTCAGTACTTACTTTCCCTCATAGAATTGTATTTTACCTCTTCGGTGGTTTCACATACACACCTTGGCACTACTCGCCAGGGGCTCGATACGGCAACATATTAAATTGCCAACAAGTCCGAACAGCTCTACAGCATACTTCGGCGTCATGAGTTTTGGCATTATATGCATCAGCTCCGAATCATGTCTTTGGTCAATAGTTGGGTTGCCCGGCTCCTGTGCTTACTACCTTACGTTCCGCTCTATCGGCTAGGGTAGTAAAGGGAGAACTACTGCGATTGTGTTTCTAGTTCACCTGGTTAAACACCTCAGTAGAGAAAGCCAAAAACTGACTGTCATGATGCGGTGGGAGCTGGTCAACCACTCGGCGACTTATTAAAATCTTTCACGATTTCTTCCGTATAACACGAAGGACCATTTTCCGGTCACCTATGTAGCGCGGCCATATTCGGATAACCGCGTACATACAAGGGGCTATATCGTAGACCCACTGTCAAACTCTTATGGCTAAGTGAAGGTGTTAAAGCCCTATAGTCCGATTGCCTAGTTTGCCGCACTGACACCTCCTTCACGGACCAAGATGTTGGGTCAAGTGTAGTTAGTTGCTATTCCGAACACCCCCGCATTATATGCGAGGGGGCTGAAGCCGACGACTGGCAAACCTTCAGATAATAAAAAAAATATAAAAATAAAAATGACCGGACAGGAGGAAAAGCCTTTCAGGCAAAAGGCATAAATATAACACAACCTTAATATATCATAATATTGTTATGACAATTCTGATACATTCACTCGAACATAATATCCTTCGAGCACTGACCCTCTATCAAGCGGGCGCCCTCTAGGACATCCTCAAAATAATGCTCCGGCGTGCGATGGTCCTTGCCCTCGGGTGGACTATTTGCTGCAACATCGGTGGCCTTCATTTTTGCCCAGTACATCTTGACGCGGGCAATGGCCATCTGTGCACCTTCAATGCACGCCAACCTCTTAATGGCATCGATACGCGGCACCGTATCGACAAGTCATTGCACCAAACCGAAATAACTGTTCAGAATTGGCTCAGTCGGCCACAGCCGGACCACGACTTCCTTCATGGCAGCTCCGGACACCTTGTGGAGCTCGGCCCACTAGGCCATTTGTTCATTCAGCAACGACGGACGCCTGGGCATGTTGAATTGTGACCAGAAAAGCTTCTCCGTTGCACGTCCCTCTTGCACTTGGTAAAATTGCGCCGCATCGGAGACACTCTTCGGCAGGTCCAAGAATGTGTCTGGAGAACTCCACAATTGATTAAGCAGGGCATACTTCGGGTCGCCGAATTTAGTTTGTAATATAAAGGGATTACCAGCCGCTATCTCCCCAGCTTGTCGGATCTCCTCCCGAGCTGCTCTAGACTCGGACCGTGCCTCTCGCGCCTCTTGTAGAGCCTTGTCGAGTTCGGCTGCCTTGGCTATGTTATCCTTCTCAAGTGACTCGCATTGTCCAGTAGCATCCTCCAGCTCTCGCGCCATGATAGATATTCTCTCCTCGCACTGGCGTCGAGCGGCTTGTTCGGCCTTTAACTCAGCAGCTGCCTTCTTGACAGCCACACTGCTCACTCTGGCCTGCTCCTTGGCCCGGGCAAGTTCAGCCCGAAGGGTCTCAACCGCGGCAGCACCATCTGCAGTTATGCATGTCCCAGTATATAATTATCAGCTTCGTGCTCATATTATTATACATGCATAAGCTGACTGCCCCAAAACATACCTTGTGCCTCGTCGAGCCGCCTGTTAATAAGAGTGATGTCCTCATCCGCTGACTCAAGTTTCTGCTTTAAATCTGTAACTTCCGCAGCGTGGGCAGTCGCCATTGACATAATAGCCTGTTTTCAAATTAATCATGTCATTTCCTGAGCATATCTTTTTGATCCTCTGATCGCCTCCCTGTGGCAGCCAACCAGATCTCAGGGGCTACTATCTATACACAGGCGCATTCAGCATGTAAAGAGTGGCTAAGATACTACATTGCATACCTCAAAGCCTCTTAGAAGGCCCGTGAAGGCTTCATTCAATCCGCTTCTTGCGGACAGAATCCTCTCAACTACCATACCCATTAAGGTATGATGTTCCTCTGAGATGGACGCATTTTGCAACATGCCCATTAATGTATCCGGCGCCTCCGGATTCCTGGAAGCGGCTGCGGGAATATGAACTCCCTTTGAAGGGATATGTTTACTCGACCCTGGAGTCGTCTCCGGCGGTAAATCGGATAGTCCGGGGCCTTTATTGTTGGTCCTCGTAGAGGCTGCGTGCCCCGGACCCTCGAAGACCGAAGTATCACCTTCGGGCGTTGTCTTCATCTCCCCCCGCACCACCTGATAATCGGGGGAGACCCTCCGGGACGACACCTCGAAGTCGTCGGCCCTAAGGGGTGAGGAAGCCTGTGGAGGTGTCTCGCTTTCCATCATCTCCGGAAGCAGGTCACCCGAGGAGGAGGACTGTTGAGGAAGACTGCGGGCCGGACTGCAAACATATATTTAAGATGTTACCCTTGTAACCTGGAAAGAACGGGATATGTCTAGAGTACCCTTGTTCACTTACGGTTCGGCGAAAGGCTTGTCCTTACGGAGGAACTGTGCGACAACATCGTCTTTCAAACCCGAACCATCTGGAAGGGACATCTTCCCTCTCTTGGTAGCCTCCACCTCCAAATCTTTGGAGGCGGTCCTTTTCTTCCCATGGGGAGAAGGGATATCAGCTTCCCCTTCCCCTTCGTCTTCAGAAGAGGGAGTTCCGGTCTCCCCGGACATAGCGCCCGGTGTACCTTTAGAGCGGAGGCCACCTTTGGCCTTTTTGCTCTCCTCCTTGTCTTCCTTCGCTGGCACTTGATACTGTGCTAGGGCCAGCATCCTTGTCAACACCGAATCAGCTGAGTCTTCGGGAAGTGGAGCCGAACACCTAATTCGTTCAGTCTTCTTTATCCATCCCTGGTCGAAGACAGGTTTCTCAGTATATTGATATGGGATAATCAACTAAGCTGTGTTCGGGAATTGAGTACTTACCGAGGTATCCGGATGGTTACAGTCGAGGCCAATGTCCTCGGTTGTATCCGGCCACTGTTTGCGGGTCCCGAAGAATAACTTCCACATCCCTCTGTGCGTTGTGCCAAAGAAGTGCTGAAGGGTTCGTGGTCCTTCTGGATTGAACTCCCACATGCAGAGAGGCCGTCGCTGGCACGGCAGGACCCGGCGGACTAGCATTACCTGGATCATGTTGATGAGACCAGTGTCCTTTTCAAGGAGGCTCCAGATACGGCTTTGCAGCGTCTGAACTTCATCAATTGATCCCCAGTCCAGCCCCTTGTTAATCCATGATGTGAGTCGTAATGGAGGGCCAGATCGGAACGCAGGTGTAGCTGCCCACTTGGTACCACGGGGTTCAGTGATGTAAAACCACTCCCGCTGCCATAAGTTGGAAGTTTCCGTGAAGGAGCCCTTTGGCCAAAGAGTATTGGCGAGCTTGCTCACCATAGCACCGCCACGCTCCGCTTGCTCCCCGTCGACTACCTTTGGCTTCACATTAAAGGTCTTGAGCCATAAGCCGAAGTGTGGGGGAATGCGGAGGAAGGCCTCGCACATAACAATGAACGCCGAGATATGAAGAAAGGAGTCCGGAGCTAGATCATGAAAATCTAGCCCGTATTAGAACATGAGGCCACGAACAAAGGGGTGGAGAGCGAACCCTAGCCCCCGGAGGAAGTGGGAGATGAATACGACCCTCTCGCCGGATCTGGGTGAAGGAATAACCTGTCCCTTAGCGGAGAGCCTGTGGAGGATTTCCGCGGTCAGGTACCTTGCCGCCCGGAGCTTCGCGATATCCTCCTCTATGATAGAGGAGGTCACCCACCGGCCTTGAGGGCTGGGTCCGGACATGACTGGGAGGCTTGGAGCGATTGAGTTGAAACCTGGGTGCTGGAGCTCGAGGTTGGAAAAGTTGGGGAAGAGGTAGGCGTAGAGGAGAAAGACGGGTCTGTGCCCCTTTATAAAGGCGATGAATATTGAATGCCTCCTCATGGGCCTTAAAACTTGCCTAATCCCAAGGAGTCGTGCAGACGGCACGGTTGGATTACCCATGCCCGTATTTATGAGAATCCGATATGTTTACTCGACCCTGGAGTCGTCTCCGGCGGTAAATCGGATAGTGGGGGGGGGGGGGGGGGGGGGGGGGGGGGGGGGGGGGGGGGGGGGGGGGGGGGGGGGGGGGGGGGGGGGGGGGGGGGGGGGGGGGGGGGGGGGGGGGGGGGGGGGGGGGGCGTGCAGACGGCACGGTTGGATTACCCATGCCCGTATTTATGAGAATCCCGCAATAAGGGGACACGATCTCTGCTTTGACAAGACGTGCCAATAAAACCGCATCTCAAAACATGGAGCGGGAGGCTAAAAATGGTTCGAAATAATGACCGGGCAGCGACGTGATGTCATGCTACAAAAGTTGTCAGTGGATTGGACTCGTGAAATATTGTACTCTCTGCGTGTGTGTGTGTGGTACTTGTTTTGCAGAGCTGGACATGTTTTCTGTGTTCGAAGGCTGTTTTGGAGTATTCGGAGGAGGAACCCGCCTTGGAATGCCGAAGACAATCTACGTGCCGGACACATCATCATTGAAGCCTGGTTCAGGGGCTACTAAGGGAGTCCTGGATTAAGGGGTCCTCGGGCGTCCGGACTATGTAACATGGGCCGGACTAATGGGCTATGAAGATACAAGACATAAGACTTCTTCCCGTGTCCGGATGGGACTCTCCTTTGCGTGTATGGCAAGCTTGGCGTTCGGATATGTAGATTCCTTCCTTTGTAAACCGACTCTGCACAACCCTAGGCCCCTCCGGTGTCTATATAAACCGGAGGGTTTAGTCCGTAGAGGCAATCACAATCATACATGCTAGACATCTAGGGTTTAGCCATTACGATCTCGTGGTAGATCAACTCTTGTAATCCTCATATTCATCAAGATCAATCAAGCAGGAAGTAGGGTATTACCTCCATCAAGAGGGCCCGAACCTAGGTAAACATTGTGTCTCCCATCGACTATTACCACCGACCCTAGACGCACAGTACGGGACCCCCTACCCGAGATCGGACGGTTTTGACACCGACAGTCATCATCACCATGGAGGCCAAGGACCAGAGGGAGAACATCTCCCCATCTAGGGGGAGGCCATGGAGGGAGCACAAGGGGGAGACTCTCCCCCCTCTCTCTCGGTGGCGCCGGAGTGCCGTCGGTGGAATCATCGCCGCAGTGATCGTCTTCATCAACATCACCTTCTTCATCATTGTCCTCATCTCTTTTAAGCGGTCCACTCTCCTGCACTCTGCTGTAATCCCCTACTTGAACATGGTGCTTTATGCCACATATTATGATCCAATGATGTGTTGCCATCCTATGATGTTTTGAGTAGATTTCTTTTGTCTTTTGGATTGACTGATGATCTAGATTGGTTTGAGTTGTATGTTTTATTTTGGTGTTGTCCCATGGCGCCCTCCGTGACGTGCACACATGAGGGATTCCCTCGGTAGGGTTTACAATATGCTCATGATTCGCTTATAGTGGGTTAATAAAGTGACAGAAGCTTAAACCCGAGTAAGGGGGTTGTTTGCGTATGGGAGTAAAGAGGACTTGATACTTTAATGCTATGGTTGGGTTTTACCTTAATGATATTTAGTAGTTGCGGATGCTTGCTAGAGTTCCACTCATAAGTGCATATGGTCCAAGTAGAGAGAAGTATGTTAGCTTATGCCTCTCCCTCATATAAAATTGCAATAATGATTACCGATCTTGTTAACAATTGCCTAGGATAATTCCGCACACCGATCCATTATTATTCCACACTCGCTATTTGTAATATATTGTGATATATTCTAACTTTATGATAACATCACCTATTTTTATATTTTAGTTCTCTGATATCATGCAAAGCTATTCTCTTTATACCCACAACGTAGTTTTATTTCTCGTTTCTAGATGAAAGCAAACGTTCGGTGTACGTAGAGTCGTATCAGTGGCAGATAGGACTTGAGAGAATATTGATGTTACCTTTAGCTCCTTGTGGGTTCGACACTCCATACTTATCACTTCCACCTTTGGAAATTTCTATGATGATTCCTTGCACTTGGGGATTATGAAGCTCTTTTCTAGCGCCGTTGCCGGGGAGCAATAGCGTGGGGTTGATATTCTCGTGTGTGCTTGTTTGCTTTCCTCACTAAGTAGATTTTGTTTTCCCTTTTGTTTTTGTTTTCTTTAGTTGTGGGTGAAACAAAAAAAAGAATGCAAAATACAAAAAAAATTACTTGCCTCTTATGCATAAAAACTTTTTCAAAAAGAGAAGTCATTGGAAGGTTATGCATTGAAGAAGTGAGGGTCGACCTTGAACACTTGTGTTCATGCTCATGGAAACAATGTAGATTTTTTCATGGAAGTTTCTAAAGAATATTTATCCCCTTGTTTATATCCATTGTTTTATAAAAATAATGTGCCAACATTTACGTTTAGAATGTTTAAATTGCTTGTTTGGTTGTGCAGCAGAAAAAACTAAAACTTTTGCTGTAGTAATTGAATTTAGATTATTTACTGGAGCGTGATAAAATCTTGAAATTTTTACACAGTATTGCTATGAAAATTGTTTAGGATGTCCTAATTTTTTAGAATTTTTGGAGTTACGGAAGTATACGAAGTTTTTAGATTACTACAAACTGTTCTGATTCTGACAGATTCTGTTTTCTATGTGTTATTCGCTTATTTTGATGAATCTATGGGTTGTATCGGGGGGTATGAACCGTGGTCACTACAAAAAAAGGCACATCCGTGACATTTTGGGCCGAACGAAAAAAAATTCTGTCATGCTTATGACACTTCTATGACGATAATTGTGACAAAACCCGGTATCATCATAGATGTGGTGGGCTCCTACTTCTATGACAAAAAATCATGACAGAAAAATGGATTTTCATCCTGGACAGACCGGAGAAGCAGCTGCATGACATTCTTTGGGCCATCCATGACGGAAAAAACGTGGTAGAAGCGAGGGCGAGGAAAATATCGAGGAGTTCCCGGTTACGGTGGGTGGTCGGGGGTCGAGCGATGCGCGTTTCTCTCGTACACGTACGCGCATGGGTGCGAGGCATTGGGCTCTAACTGAACTCGAGTGAGGCATTCGCCTACTGAACCCAAGCGATTGCACTCCAGGCTATGCGTTAGTGAACCCGAGCGATCGATCGATCTGGCTGTTAACGGAACCCGATCGAGCGATTCCTTCGCTACTGCTGCTAACTGAAGCCGATCGAACTTGCTGCCTCTTGATGAACAGTGAGCGTTGTTGGGGGGTTGGATGAATAGTTCCTGGTGGGGGGTTGGATGAACAGGACCGAGTGGTAGTAGAGGCCGTTGCCGCTAGATGAACAGGACCCCGATCAAGCCGGTTGGGGGTGGATGAACAAGACCCTGTGGAGGGCTGGATGAACAGGACCCCATGGAGGGCTGGTTGAACAGTAGCCGGTGGAGGGCTGGATGAACAGTAGCCCGTGGAGGGGTGGTTGAACAGGACCCCGTGGAGTGGGCTGGTTGAACAGTAGCCGGTGGAGGAGCGGTGGAGGCTGGATGAACAGGAGCCCGTGGATGAACAGTCGCAGGTGGAGGCTGGAGTAGGTCGACGGTGGATGAACAGTAGCCCGTGGAGGCTGGAGGAGGTCGACGGTGGAGATGAACAGTACCCCTTGGAGTCCCGTTTTGTGGTACGCCACACCCCTCCCAATGAACAAGACCCCCGTTTCGACCGTAGCACTCCAACACAAGTCCGTTTCCTCCGTTTTGCGGTACGCCACACCCCTCCCGATCAACAGGACCCTGTTTCGACCGTAGGAGGTCCAAGAGAAGTCCGTTTCCTCTGTTTTGCGGTACACCACACCCCTCCCAGTGAACTGGATCCCGTTTCGATCATAGGCGGTCAAACACAAGGCCGTTTCCTCCGTTCTGTGGTACGCCGGGCCTCGTTTCGATCGGCTGTTCCGTCCAAGCTGGTTGGCTCCCGATGAAAAGCACGCGTTATGTTGCCTCCCGATGAACATGACGACGCAGTTTCTCTGTTCCACCCAGCCATGTACACGAGCCCTGGCCGTATGTATGCGCGAGTATGCGTTCGAGACCCCACCCTTATGTATGTATGTGGCTGTATTTACTTTCTTGCACCCTGGTTGTACGTACGTGTACATGCTACGTGCGCGCCCCTACTATGACACGCGCCCTTTCTTACTCGTCCACGGTTCATTGCTGTAGCCTGCAGACAGACCGATCGACCAGTATGTACGTACACGTTCATGACCAAAATGACAACGCTACGTACGCATCGACCAGGTGGGGCCCGACTGTCATGGAGGATAAGGAGGCACTTCCTTGCGTGCGAAGATGTAGCTGGTGGGTCCCAGCAGTCAGGGGGAAACATTTTTTTCGCGAATACGGTTGCCCGTTCGGTGGGTCCCTGCTATCAGGTAGAGGAATCATTATTTTGCGCGTAATAAGGTTGCACTTCCTTGCTGCGGCCATGTGATAACCCACAAGTGTAGGGGATCAATTGTAGCCTCTTTCGATAAGTAAGAGTGTCGAACCCAACGAGGAGCTAAAGGTAGAACAAATATTCCCTCAAGTTCTGTCGACCACCGATACAACTCTACGCACACTTGACGTTCGCTTTACCTAGAACAAAACCATAGATCATTGGGAAATAATATATGGAGTTGAGCACCATGTTTAAGTAGAGATTACAGCGGGGAGAAGAGGTGTTACACCGCTGCATAGAGGGGGAGAGAATTGGTGTTGACGGTAGCAAGATTGTTGATGTAGATCGCCGTCACGATCCTAGCCCCGGTGGCACTCCGGCGCCACCGGGAGAGAGGGGGAGAGAGCCCCCTCCTTCTTCTTCCTTGGCCTCCCCCTAGATGGGAGGAGGGTTCCCCCTCTGGTCCATGGCCTCCATGGCCGTGGAGGGGCGGGAGCCCCTCCGAGATTGGATCTCCCTCTCTGTTCTCTTCTATTTCGCGCTCCCCAGATCTGGCCGAAAACCATTTCTTATATTCCCGGAGATCCGTAACTCCAATTGCGCTGAGATTTTAACACGATATTTTCCGGATATAAGCTTCCTTGCACCCAAAGTAGAGCTCCAACCGATGTTCGAGGAGGGCACAACCCACCACCGCGTGCCAGGGGCCTCTGGCATGCCCTGGTGTCTTGTGGGCTGTGTGGGCCTCCGTTTGCGGTGATTCCAACTCCCAAAAATCACATATATTCCAAAATAATTCTCCATGAAATTTTATTGCATTTGGACTTCGTTTGATATGGATACTCAGTGATACAAAAAACATGCAGAAAACAGGAACTGGCATTGGGCACTAGATCAATAGGTTAGTCCAATAAATCATATAAAAAGTTGCCAAAAATATGTGAAAGTTGTATAATATTGGCATGAAACAATCAAAAAATTATAGATACGACGGAGAAGTATCAGCATCCCTAAGCTTAATTCCTACTCGTCCTCAAGCAGGTAAATGATAAAAAAGATAATTTTTGATGTGGAATGCTACCTAACCTAAACTTGATCATATATCTAATCATGGCATGAATATTAAGACATAAGTGATTCAAAGCAATAGTCTATAATTTGACATAAATACATCAATACTCAGGCATCCCTATAAACAATCATGTCTTTCAAAATATCAACGCTAAAGAAAGTTATCCCTACAAAATCATATAGTCTTGTCATGCTCTGTCTTCTTAACACAAAGTACTTATCATGCACAACCCCGATGACAAGCCGAGCAATTGGTTCATACTTTTTAACGCGCTTCAGCTTTTTCAACTCTCACGCAATACATGAGCGCAAGCCATGGATATAGCACTACGGGTGGGATAGAGTATAATGATAGGGGTAAATATAGAGAAGACAAAAAAGTAGAAAGTCTCACATCGATGTGGCTAACCAACGGGCTATGGAGATGCCCATCAATTGATATCAACGTGAGGAGTAGGGATTGCCATGCAATGAATGCACTAAGAGCTATAAGTGTATGAAAGCTCAATATGAAAACTAAGTGGGTGTGCATCTAATCCTATAATGAAAAATTCCCACTAGTATATGAAAGTGACAACATAGGAGACTCTCCATATGAAAAACATGGTGCTACTTTGAAGCACAAGCGTGGTAAAGGATACTAACAATTCCCCTTCTCTCTTTGTTTATTTTTTTTTCTTTTTTTTTTCTTTTTCTTTCTTTCTTTTTTCTTTTTTCTTTTTATATTTTTTTTCTCTCATTGTCCGGAGCCTCATCCCGACTTGTGGGGGAATCATAGTCTCCATCATCCTTTCCTCACTGGGGCACTGCTCTAAAAATGAATAATGATGATCATCACACTTCTATTTACTTATAACTCAGAAGAAATAAAAATTACAACTCGATACCTATGAAAAAATATGACTCTATATGAATGCCTCTGGCAAGTACCAGGACGTGCAATGATCTAGCGTAACATGTATGAAAAATGATGAACGGTGGCTGAGCCACAACTACTATGTCAGCTATATGATCATGCAAAGCAATATGACAATGAATGCTCAAGTCATCAAACGGAAGCAGTGGAAGTTGCATGGCAATATATCTCGGAATGGCCATGGAAAAGCCATAATAGGTAGGTATGGTGGCTGTTTTGAGGAAGATATAATAAGGCTTATGTGTGATAGAGAGTATCATATCACGGGGTTTGGATGCACCTGCGAAGTTTGGACCACGTCTCGATGTGAGAAAGGGCAATGCACGGTATCGTAGAGGCTAGCAAATTGCGGAAAGGTAAGAGTGCGTATAATCCATGGACTCACATTAGTCATAAAGAACTCATATACTTATTGCAAAAGTTTATTAGCCCTCGAAGCAAAGTACTACTACGCATGCCCCTAGGGGGATAGATTGGTAGGAAAAGACCATCGCTCGTCCCCGACCGCCACTCATAAGGAGGACAATCAATAATAAATCATGCTCCAACTTCATAGCATAACGACAGACTATACATGCATGCTTCGGGAATCACAAACCTTAACACCAATATTCTTACTAAACACAACCATTTACTAGTACCTCCCACATATTATCATCTCTATATCGCAAAACTATTGCAAGGAATCAAACATATCATATCCAGTGATCCATAAGTTTTATGTAGGATTTTATAACTAACCATGCAATTTACCAATTCCTTTTGACTCTCTAAATAGATATAAGTGAAGCATGAGAGTTTAATTATTTCTACAAAAGACCATGCTCTAATAAATATAAGTGAAGCAAAAAAGCATTCTTCAAATAACGGTTTTCTATGTGAAGAGAAACAGACAATCCAAACTTCAAATGATATAAGTGAAGCACATGAAGCATTCTATAAAGCCACACTCAAAAGATGTAAGTGAAGTGCAATGAGCATTCTATAAATCAACCATGGACTGTCTCATACCAGCATGGTGTATAAAATAAAAGTGAGAACTAAATGCAAAATACGCTCCAAGATTTGCACAGATCACATGAACGAAACGAAACTGAAAACATACCGATACTTGTTGAAGAAAGATGGGATACCTTCCAGGGCATCCCCAAGCTTAGACGCTTGAGTCTCCTTGAATATTTACTTGGGGTGCCTTGGGGATCCCCAAGCTTGAGCTCTTGCCTCTCCTCCTTTTCCTCATATCGAGACCTCCTTGATCTTTGATCACTTCATCCACACAAAACTCAACAGAAAGTTCGGTAAGATCTGTTAGAATAATAAAGCAAATCACTACTCTAAGTACTGTTGCAAACCAATTCATATTTTGTGTTTGCATTGTATCTACTGTAATATAACTTTTTCATGGCTTAATCCACTGATAGAATCGACAGTTTCATCAAAACAAGCAAAACTATGCATCAAAAACAGAATCTGTCTTAAACAGGACAGTCTGTAGTAATATGAACATTCACCATACTTCTGGTACTCCAAAAATTCTGAAAAAATAGGAAAAATAAAAAATTTGTATAGAAAGACAGTGCAAAAAGTTTCAGAACCGTTTGACATTCCAGTAAAAAATGTAAAATCGCGCACTACAACCAACAAGCAATCTAAACATCCTAAAGGCAAACCTTGGCACATTATTTTTATAATACAATGGAATTGTACAAGGGTATAATTATTTTTGTGAGAATCTTCATGAAAAATTCTACATTGTTTCCATGAGCATGAACACAAGTGTTCAAGGTCGACCCTCACTTCTCCAATGCATAACTTCCAATCGCTTCTCTTTTGTGAAAAAGTTTTTAAGTTCCCTTCTATATTTTTTTGTTTTTAAACTTTATAAAAGCACTCAACAGAAATAAATGACTCTCTAAAACTTTCGGGTTGTCTCCCTGGCAGCGCTTTCTTTAAAGCCATTAAGCTAGGCATAAAAGTGCTCAAGTAATGAATCCACCCGGATCCCAAGGTATATCAAAGCCAATTTGAATCAACAATGATTTAGCATTTAGTAGTGAGCACAAAGCAACATATATCAAGCAATGACGAAGTCTAACTCTCTTCCTATGCATCGGCATGTCATACAAGAACAATTCATGCACATCAACTAAAGGCCAATACATAGCATAAGCAGTTTCTTGCAATTTTTTTGTGTTGGAAACATAAAGAGGCAGAGATGTAGTTCCTCTCTCATAATAATTGCAAGTAGGAGCAGCAAGCACATGCATATTATATTCATCAAAATCATCATGTGCAACGGTAAAAGGCAACCCATCAATATAATCCTTAACAAGAGCAAACTTCTCTGATATAGTGTAGTTTGGAGAATTCAAAAAGATAATAGGACTATCATGTGTGGGTGCAATAGCAACAATTTCATTCTTAACATAAGGAACTATAGCAAGTTCATCTCCATCAGCATCATTCATATTGGCATCGTGGCCACAAGCATAGCAAGCATCATCAAAAAGGGATATTTCAAACGAATCAATGGGATCATAGAAATTATCATGGCAATCATCGTTTGCTAAGCACGAAGGGAAATTAAATAATGTATGAGTTGAAGAGTTACTCTCATTAGAAGGTGGGCATGGGTAGCTAATCCATTCTTCCTCCTTTTGTTCTTCGCTCTGCTCATCATCTTTTTCATCCAATGAGCTCACAGTTTCATCAATTCCTTCTTCCATAGACTCCTGCAAAACATTAGTCTCTTCTTGGACAGTGGAGACTTTCTCAATAAATTCATCAATATTGGAATTGTATTTATAATTATCATAGCAATATTTAAGGATGGCAAAATTTTCAGGTCTATAAACATCATCATCAAAAGCTTCATATTTTTCAAACAAAGATTCAATTTCATAAGCACCCTTAAAAGCAACAAATTCTTCTATTCGTTCCACATCATAATAATCATATATACCATTAGCATAAGAAGCCAAGGTTTCATTATCATTAAATTCACATGAAAAGGGAAGATGTGGAGCATTCATCCTAGAGCAACAAGTAAAATCATATCTCTGACATAAATTCCAAGCATACCATTGCAACATATAAATTTGATCCCATAACAATTTTCCTTCTTGAGTCAAGCGATAATCCCTAAAGTATTCGCGTTGATCCAACGTTACTCCCATTATCATGTTGAATGGGGTTTTCTCAGGATTATCAAAGTAGTGCATAATATCTTTTACATAACGAGCATCGAGGGTTTTAGGAGGTTCCCCATCTCCATGAGTAGCAAGTACAACTAATTTTTTTGGTGTTTCGTGTTCCATATTCATAACTAGAGATAGAGAACAACTTAGAACAGAAACTAAAAACAACTTAGTGATAAAGCAAACAAGCACACACGAGAATATTCACCCCACGCTATTGCTCCCCGGCAACGGCGCCAGAAAAAGGTCTTGATAACCCACAAGTATAGGGGATCAACTGTAGCCTCTTTCGATAAGTAAGAGTGTCGAACCCAACGAGGAGCTAAAGGTATAACAAATATTCCCTCAAGTTCTATCGACCACCGATACAACTCTACACACACTTGACGTTCGCTTTACCTAGAACAAGTATGAAACTAGAAGTACTTTGTAGGTGTGATAGGATAGGTTTGCAAGATAATAAAGAGCACGTAAATAAATCTAGGGGCTGTTTAGATAAAGACACAACTAAGTTAGTTTTAGTAGAGAGCTTTTGTCAACAAGAAAGTTATTTGTCCCTTGGCAATCGATAACAAGTACGGGCAATCATTTTTGCAACTTTATATGAGGGAGAGGCATGAGCTAACATACTTTCTCTACTTGGATCATATGCACTTATGATTGGAACTCTAGCAAGCATCCGCAACTACTAAAGATCATTAAGGTCATGAAACCCAACCATAGCATTAAGTATCAAGTCCTCTTTACTCCCATACGTCATACCCCAGTTACTCGGGTTTAAGTTTCTATCACTCTCGCAACCCACCATAAGCGAACCATGAACATATTGCAACACCCTACAGCGAGGACCCCTCACGTTTGCGCGAGATGGAGGGCACCGTAGGACAGCACCATAAATAAAATATACAATCATACCAACCAAGATCACGATTAACCCACAGGACAAAACTGATCTACTCAAACATCATAGGATAACCATAGATCATTGGGAAATAATATATGGAGTTGAGCACCATGTTTAAGTAGAGGTTACAGCGGGGAAAAGAGGTGTTACACCGCTGCAAAGAGGGGGAGAGAGTTGGTGTTGACGGTAGCAAGATTGTTGATGTAGATCGCTGTCACGATCCTAGCCCCGGCGGCACTCCGGCGCCACCGGGAGAGAGGGGGAGAGAGCCCCCCTCCTTCTTCTTCTTCCTTGGCCTCCCCCCTAGATGGGAGGAGGGTTCCCCCTCTGTTCCATGGCCTCCATGGCCGCGGAGGGGCAGGAGCCCCTCCGAGATTGGATCTCCCTCTCTGTTCTCTTCTGTTTCGCGCTCCCCAGATCTGGCTGAAAACCGTTTCTTATATTCCCGGAGATCCGTAACTCTGATTGCGCTGAGATTTTAACACGATTTTTTTCCGGATATAAGCTTCGTTGCGCCCGAAGTAGAGCTCCAACCGATGTTCGAGGAGGGCACAACCCACCACCGCGCGCCAGGGGCCTCTGGCGCGCCCTGGTATCTTGTGGGCTGTGTGGGCCTCCGTTTGCAGTGATTCCAACTCCCAAAAATCACATATATTCCAAAATAATTCTCTGTGAAATTTTATTGCATTTGGACACCGTTTGATATGGATACTCTGTGATACAAAAACATGCAGAAAACAGGAACTGGCACTGGGCACCGGATCAATAGGTTAGTCCAATAAATCATCTAAAAAGTTGCCAAAAATATGTGAAAGTTGTATAATATTGGCATGAAACAATCAAAAATTATAGATACGACGGAGACGTATCACCGTGGACCCAGCTGTCAGCCTCTCCACGTACAGTACTCTTCCGATGGAAGTCGTTCCTTGACCACATTGACCACGCCGCGCCGAGAGCACCAAGGCGGTGGACGACGGCGAGGCCTAGGAACGGGATGACGCGGGGCTGGGGAAGACGCGGTAGTGGATGACCACGCGGAGAGTTGTCCGAGGGTTCACTAGTTTGGCTGCGTTGTTAGGCTGCCGTCGCCGCAGAATAACAGGGGGTGTGGGTGAGTAGAGGGATGGCCTGGCCAGCGGTGGGAGTAGTAGGGGGCAGTGAGGCCTCCGCGGCAGCACAGCCGGCCAAGGGAGGCAGGAGCAGGCGGCACGACTGGCGTTGGTTTGGGCGGCTGGAGCAAGAGGACCAGAGGTTGAAGAAGCACTACGGCCGTTGGATGGACATCGTACAGTCACTGGAGCTAGAATCGTTCATATTGACTAAGTTGACAAAGCCCTCCGTCCGCGTCAGTAGGCCCACAAGTCAGCCTCCAACTACGATGGGTCCCAGCTAGCCGGGGGTGTATTCATTTTTTTGTGCGTAATAAGGAGGCACTTCCTTGCGTGCGAAGATATAGCTGGTGGGTCCGACCTGTCAGCGGAAGGAATGTTTTCTTCGCAAGATACAGAGGCCCTTCCGGTGGGTCCCAGCTGTCAGGTGGAGGAATCATTATTTTGCACGTGATAAGGAGGCATTTCCTTGTGTGCGGCCGTGGACTCAGCTATCAGCCTCTCCACGTACAGTCCTCTTCTGATGGATGGCATTCGTTAACCACGTTGACCACGCCGCGCCGAGAGCACCAGGGCGGTGGACGACGGCGAGGCCTAGGAAGGGAACGACACGGAGGCAGGGAAGACTCGGCAGTTGTTTCCCACGCGGAGGGGAGTATGAGGGTTTACTGGTTCATCTGCCGTTGTTGGAGAATAATAGCAGGTGTGGGTGAGTAGAGGGATGGCCAGGCCAGCGATGGGAGTAGGATGGGGCGGTGAGGCCTGCGCGGCAGCACAGCCGGCCACGGGAGGAGGGAGCAGGCAGTCCCGTCGGTGCTTGTTTGAGCGGCTGGAGCAGGAAGAGCAGAGATTGAAGAAGCACGACGGCCGTTGGATGGACATCCAACAGTCACTTCTCTCGTGTGTTGACTAAGTTGACACGGCATTGCGTGTGTGTCAACCTTTTTTAGGAAGCGTACACGTCAACCTATAGTAGGCTCACAAGTCAGCCTCAAATCTGTGGAAAACAACATACAACCCATCTGCCATTATTTCTAATAATTTACAGCCCATTTGCTAATTCTTAAGGTTTTTTTGGAGCCCATATTCTTTTTGTTAGCATTACAGCCCATATTGTGGCCACGGTTAAAAAATTATACGAAATTTTGCATATTTCGGTGGGGTCCGAACTGTTTTTAATCCCAAAATTTTGAGTCACATTCAAACTAATTTTAAAAATAAATGTATATCAATATAAAATCCAACAAATTGTCCACGCATAAAAATCAATGGAATTTAAAATCTTGAAATGAAAATAAATAAATTTGAAACTAATTGCCGGTTTGATGTGTTTTAAAAATGTACATCCCATTTCTCATTACTGATAGCCCATTTTCTGGGCCAGCCGAATGAAGCTCTCCTCGTCTTGAAGCCAATAGGGCTGACAAAGCAACCTACTTGACAAAGCACAAAAAAACTGGGCTAGCCATTTTCAGAAAGAAAGAAAAAACGACTGGGCTGGTCTTGTGGTAAACATAAAAGAAAAGGCTGTCTAGATAGGCCAGAGTGCCCCGCACAGCCCAGTTGACACCCTGCTTCCATCTCAAAAATAAAGAAAACTGGGTGAGCTGCTGGGTCCCTGGGTCAGCCGCTCGTTGTGCAATTCTCTCATTTATTGACTACGTTGACAATGGCTTGGGACCCAAATGTCAAAAATCCATTAGGAGGAACCATTTTTTTGGCTTGAAACAAGGAGGCACTTGCTTACATACTGCCATGACCTTGGGTGGTCCGTACTGTCATCCTCTCCACGTACAATCATCTCTTAATTGTGTACGCGTCAACCTGGTAGGCCCACAAGTCAGCCTCTAAACCCGTGGCGGACAAATACAACCCATTTAAAAAAATAATAGCCCATGACATACGTTCAAACAAAAAGTTCAACATTCAGAGCAAAGTAACAGGTCTCATCCAGATATAGAGTAGAACTTCCATGTTGGCAACCATCATAGCCAAGTTAACTATCTACTCCCACTAATACTGTAGTAGTGTACAAGTACTAACTTACTCTTAGCTAACTATACGATGACGGCCGCCATCTGCGGTACATGCTAAATGCTGGCACCGACGTCCTCCGCCTCTCCTCGGACTTGCCAGAGGTGCGATAGGGCGCGTTGCTCACGCGCGCTGGCCCTTTCCATGCCGGTGTGGTCCACCGAAGCTTCGGCTTCTAAGCGGGAAACCCACTTGACGAGCTGGTAGTAAAATTCAGCATCGCGAATGCGTGCGTGCCCGACAGCCTCCAGGGCTATTTGCCGAGCGCCGGCCTCCACGTAGTCGGCCCAGTTGTGGGTGCTCTATTCGCGACTCAGAGCGTCGGTGCGCTGCTGCTCCATGCCCCGCTGGCAGCGCAAATCGGCGATACGCTGCTCCTCCACCAGGCGGTCGCGCTCCAACAACTCCTCATACTCCGCATTGCCATCTAAAGACCAATAGAATGCCTCCTCCCTTCGTCTGCCTTCCGGTGAAAAACCGAACACTAGTTCCAGCGGTGACCGCCTCCGGCATCGCCTATTGCGGACGGGCGGGGGCATGGGGATGTGGCGAGAGCGAGGATAAGTGGCGAGCGACGTCGGGTCGGTGGGAGCTTATGAGGATAGGGCGAGTTGGGTGATGGTGCCACCGGAGAAGGCCGGGAAACAGTAATTATAGGCGGAAGGTAGGCGAACCAGCGTGTCACGGGAAACATGACAGTCATCGCGGTCATCGGAATTCATTGCATAAGCAGGCATGGCTTAGAGCGCCAGCTTGCCGTGGAAAACTAGAAAAACTGAAATTATGACTGTGCTGTCCCGTCCCGTCCCGTCAGTGGTGCGTCCTGTCCGTGCTGGGTCGCACGTCGGCATGACGGTCAAAGGCGTGCACTAGAATCATCCAGATGAGGTACTCCGTCCTTGTCAAAAATGATTCCACCAGTCATCATCTACCTTGGTTGGTGAGATTTTTGAATTGAGCCCTGCAAACTGAAAAGGAGGTAGTACGTGCGTGATCCGCTATTTATTCGTGTAGGATCGAGTAGGTCAGATAGTGTACGTGTTGGATCGAGTAGGTCGGATGGTGTACGTGTAGGATCGCATTAGCTGATGAATGTTTGCTGGGAGGTAAGGCATTTGCGAACGTTTTTGCTGGCAGTTTCTTCAGATTCGCATGCCATTTTCTTCAGAGCAGCTTGTCAGTTTCTTCAGAGGTAGGCATTTTTATTCAAAAAACTGCCACTTCGGATCTTGCGTCGCAACTAATACTGCCAGGAGCATATTAGTCACTGGTGCGCGTCGGTCCTAAACAAGCAGTTTTTAACCCCTTTCCGCGACGGCCTTCGGAACCGTCGCCAAGTGAGTGTGTGCGATAGGGGGTCCTTCCCACACGACCCAGAAACCGTCGGGGATATGGAACAGTGATCCAGAGGCCTTCCAAAATGTAATCGTGTGCGATGCAGCACACACTAAATTCTTTCGCACGTGTGGTATTGGTGATTAAGCGTTTCTAATGATGCAGTGAAACCATACGGTCTGTCGTAATGAACCATTTGGGAAACAGTATGTAAGGCATACAGGCCAACATATGAACTGTGTGTGATTTGTGCCCTATCGCACACGAGTTTTCTGCGTAACCCGTCTGCCATGCTAGACTCCATCGCACATGTTTTCCAACAATTACCGTCTGCGATAATGTTCTATCACAAACGGTTCAGGAGCCCCTTCGCACACATACAAGTGCTGCAGACCGTTTGTGATTTGTTAGGTATCACCGACGGTTGCCGCAAGAGTGACGTGTGCTTTTTGTTTGGGATCCCACATGTTTCCTGAAAAAAATACGACTGGGATTGTATTTTGCATTGGGCATGGTTTACTCCCAGTTCTCATGTGCGATAACGCGATATCGCAAACGGTTCCGGAGAACCTATGCACACGTAGTAGCGCTGCGAATCATTTGTGATCTGTTGTGTATCACCGACGGTTCAAATACGATTGACGTATACTTTCTGATGTGGATCGCACACTCATTTAGTTGAACCGTGTGTGGAGCAATTGCCAGGTTAAAACAAAAATATCCCATTTTGAATCAGCACGCAAAAAGCAAATTCGCCACAATATTCAATTGAACAAATAAACAAAAATATCCCATTTTGAGTCGGCACGCAAAAAGCAAATTTGCCACAATATTCAATTGAATAAATAGTGTCCACAGGAAGAACATTCATCAGATTTCGCAACAATTGCAATTGAACATATGGTAGCTAAATTCCAATGATTTGTCCACACATATATGCATTACATAATTAATCATAGTGTACGAAATACGAACACCTCATCAGATGGAAAACAATGGATCCATGCGTTATATGTTTAGCGGCTAACTCTTACTCAATGTTTCAGGAGAACGCATGCTGAAATCTTCATTATCACCAGTGGGATTGTGTAGTGATCCAGGAAGAAGTCATCTCCGAACCATCAGCAATTCACCAGCCGGGAGCAGTTCAGGGGTCCTGGTTTTAAGATGAGCTGCAGTATTTTTAAGATCAGAATGTGCCATATGAGTGGAGTAGAAGATATTAATTAAGATAGACTTACTGGTACTAATTCGCGAGGATCATCACAACTATCAGCAGATTTGCAGATGGAGATCATGTGTTTGCAAATATAGTATCCACAAAGGTTGGTCCCTGCTTCTTGCTGAGGACACTGAAATTTTTTGTACAAAATTAGTCATGTATTTGTCCTGTTAGGAACAACCTAACCGGTGTTAGATGTATTATTTTTTCTTTGGACAAAATAGAAAGAGGTTTATTTAGAAGCTTGAACATTTGACTAGTGTAAGGAAAGGTATTTGCAGACTGTTGGATAAATTTTCCGAAAATAATGGATTTTGGTGTGTTACCGGAGAAACGATCTCGTGCTGCAGAGGTAGTTTCCTCTTGAACAGGTTCCCTGTTTTAGTTTCCCACAATGCGAGCACACTGCAAATGATGATGAATTTTGACAACATCAATTATTGAACCAGATATGAATGCAAATTAATTTCAACATCATAGAATTCAATACCTATCCAAGAATTGCTGAAGATGCGTCAGATCCTGAGCATTTGTTGACTCTCTGAGAGAATCGATGTAGTAAACTATGTTCTTGTTTGGAACAATGAATACCAATATCCAGTGATTGCTACATATTAAGAAAGCCATGAACTTACGAATGATGTCAAAATCTGAAAGACAATCAATGTATGTGTGGTTGTTTACTTGACTTACCCTTCATGATATGGCCAGAGAAATGATTCTGCATGGGACGTGTTTTCGAAGATACGGACGACTGTGTTAACGGCCCAGTCCCGTCGGTCCTTTCCATGTAATGTTGTGCCATTTTCTAATGCAGTATCTATGAAATACACACTCTCACTTTGTCTTCTCTGCGCGTTCAATCCCCTCAGAGGAATAAAATGCAGTTAGCTGTTTATCATTTACAGCCTTGTATGGAGAAGTTGATCAGAGTTTGTTAAGTACTTACAAAATCACGCATCTAACAAGAGTGGCATTGACCACGTTGATGTTGAAGAAGAGATGTAAGTCCTCGAAACTCACAATGATGGAACCAACATCGTGTCGGAAATGATCTCTGTTGTAGTGGACTAGCAAATGGTGATGACCTTCTGACATTTGATCAATGCAATATTCATGTAACTTGTGGCAACCGGAGCTGCACTCATCAAAGTATTCGCCAACAAGAAATGGCTGGCCATGGACGTAATTGCGTGCTTCAAGTACGTCTGCTTTTCTTTTAGCAAGCAACAATTCTACTTGTTCATCATCCATGGCGTCAGAAATAATATTACTCCCCGATTCGAACAAGCTGCTGTTAATTTGGTTCTACGCGATGAGTGCTTTAAGTAAGAGGCAATCGTTCTCTTTCCTCTTCACTTTCCCGCTGCGCTTCCTCGTGGTCATGGGTGTAGCTTTTTGGCCACTTCCTTCTTGGTACTTGAAGCATTTCTGGCAGAACGTCTGGTTACCTGCACAGTAGACTGCCGAGCAGACGATGAATCTTGGACGAACTTCTTAGCAGACTGTTTATCTATGTCAGACCGCTGAGCTGGCGGTGCTGCAGTGACAGACTGCTGGGCTGTAGGAGCAGAGGCATCGGACTGCTGACCATGCGTTGAAGCTATGTTGGGTTTCTGCGCAGGTGGTGCCAACTTGTCGGTGTGCTGAGGAGGCCGTGCCAACGCGTTGGTTTGCTGAGCAGGAAGTGCTGACACATTGGTATGTTGATCACGTGCCTGCGGACCGACGGACTGATGAGCAGTCGGTTCTAGACATACAGACTGCTTAGCAGGCGGTTCCGAAGCATCAGACTGCTTAGCAGTCTGTTCCACCAGGTTGGTCTGCTGAGCATGTGCTGCAGCTGGGTCTCCCCCCGCTGCTTCAGTGGCCAGCATCTGAACCGGTGGTGCGTCATCAGCAGTTGTAGGCCTTGCCACTGGCTGCTTTGGGGCATAGGATGCCACAAAGTCAGTCCAGCTGATCACAGGTTGATGCATCAGAACGCGAGAGCTGCTCTGGCAAGGAGAGCATCACCGGTTGAGGGGCGACAGTGGTTGCTCTTGGCGGGGCTTCAGGAATCTCATCGATGAACTCTATTTCCTTTCGTGGCCACTAGATGTGATGTAACAGTGTTTCTCCCAAGGTCCTTTGCTCATCTAAGTCTCCTAGGACATTCTTCAGGGCAAATTCATTGAATCCAGGCTTTACTTCAGCCACGTAGCACTTCACACAGCCCGGCTTCAATGGCACATTGTCCAAGAAGAGGCCATCTTCCAAGAAGGGTGGGCAAACCCAGGCTGTTGCACATTTTAATGTACCTTCATAATGTGTAAGCACGCCCTTCAGTCTGTCTTTCATTCCAGATAGATTAGATATAGCATCATCATGAGCAGCTGCAGTCTCAGTGTCGCTGGGGTCAGCTGATGCACAACTACTCTTGTGTAGTGTTGTCGCGCAATAAGCAGCATCATCCATGCCCGCCTCCCCTCCCATCTGCTAGCTACCTGTCAGTGTTAGAGTCTTCTGCATCATCATCATTGACTCCTCAACATCCTTTCGAACATCCGGATAAATCTCCTTCTTCAACTTTTCAAACAATGCATTCTGCTTCATTTCACTCCTCGCTTTTTTCATGCTGAGCCTCTCTTCTTTGCTGAGTGTGAAAGCCCTCTTGTGCGGGACATTAACACCTATACCCCTTGCACGGCCAGGGGGCTCTTTTGTGTCCAGAGCAATGGACAGAATGTCACATGGCCCTGAGTTCCTGTAGAACCTTCAGGGATCTTGGAAGCCTCTACCATCACTTCATACAGTTTGGCGTCACGTGCGTTTTCAAAGTAATAAGTTCCGTCATCACGCCTCTTTGCACATGCCCGCAAGTAGTCTCTGGCGTGTTCGCCCTTGATTTCACTAAAGGCCAGATTCCCACCCGCCGCTACTGCTTCTTTGTCCTCCTGTTCCCATATCAGTTTCCTGCCGTAGTATCCTGCCACACCCATACGGTGGGGGTGTATGTTCTTCTTCTGAAGTTCCAATTGCTTGAAACTCTTCGTAGCAAACTCTAGAGTTGCCCTGCCCCTTTTGAATTCTGCCCAGTCTGCCTTTGTAATTTGGGGGTATGCGGGGATTGGGTCCTTGCCTTCACTCAAGTACTTCTTGTACAGCACGTGCTTCTAGTTTCTCCAAGCATCCCAAGCCTTCTTCAGTGCAGTGTGTTCCACCTGCATTCTCCACTGCTTTGGAACGTTGAAGTGATCCATGATCTCTCGGACTATCCTTCATTGTGTTTCTGTGTCAGCCTTCCGAAACCCTGGTAGATTAATGTTGAGCCTTGCCCTACCAACAAATCCACACACACTCCTGAACCTCATGTGTGCTTTATCTAGTTTAGCTGGAGCCAAGGACTTTAAATCAATCTCGGTTACTTCATATACACCTTTAGGCTGGTGTGTGGGCTTCCTTGGAGCGTTGGGGGGGGGGGGGGGGGGGGGGGGGGGGGGGGGGGGGGGGGGGGGGGGGGGGGGGGGGGGGGGGGGGGGGGGGGGGGGGGGGGGGGGGGGGGGGGGGGGGGGGGGGGGGGGGGGGGGGGGGGGGGGGGGGGGGGGGGGGGGGGGGGGGGGGGGGGGGGGGGGGGGGGGGGGGGGGGGGGGGGGGGGGGGGGGGGGGGGGGGGGGGGGGGGGGGGGGGGGGGGGGGGGGGGGGGGGGGGGGGGGGGGGGGGGGGGGGGGGGGGGGGGGGGGGGGGGGGGGGGGGGGGGGGGGGGGGGGGGGGGGGGGGGGGGGGGGGGGGGGGGGGGGGGGGGGGGGGGGGGGGGGGGGGGGGGGGGGGGGGGGGGGGGGGGGGGGGGGGGGGGGGGGGGGGGGGGGGGGGGGGGGGGGGGTGCCTACAAACTACATTGGAACCAAGGCTCGGGAGGCACCTCTGTGATGGCATGCAGATCTTCGTCAAGATCATAAACACACAAGATCACATGAGGACCAGAAGACGATGACCCTCGGTGGATCCTAGCCGAGGAAATCCACAAGACCCCCGGCAAGATCCTTGCCGGGGACGACCACGACGCCACGGCAAGACCTTGCCGAGGACACCAGCAGGGCCGCCGCCAGGCCCACGTCTGCCAGGGCGCCGCTGCCACCCCCATGCAGCAGCTAGCTCGACCAGCTGGGCAGGCACCTGCGTGGCGACGAGCGACCTCTACACCGACCCAGCAAGCACCTGCGTGGTGGCATGCAGATCTTCATGAAGGCTCCACCACTGCGCCAGCCCAGCAGCCAGCCAACGTGGCGCCACGACGCCTCATCAGCTCGGACGCGTGTCGAAGCCAGGCAAAGCGGTGACAGCTGGGACGTGCTTCCTTGCCGTCCCCGATAAAGCAAGAGGGGCATGTCGGCAGCGCATTAAATGCGTTTGTCCGATGGTGCCAGAGGATAAACTCATCCACTGTACACCTTTCCACCTCCTGTGTGCCACTGTGGCAACCCCTTATTGTCTATAAAAGGAGGCCCGAGGCGACCAGGAGGAGGATTCAGATCTTTTGGGCAAGTCACACCCTGTAGCTAGCTCAAGAACATAAGAACACTCAAATACATCCACCAAAGTAGGACTAGGGTATTACGCATCTCCGCAGCCCGAACCTGGGTAAACGATCTGTGTGCTTCCTGTCAGACCCGCCCCCCCCCCCCCCCCCCCCCCCCCCCCCCCCCCCCCCCCCCCCCCCCCCCCCCCCCCCCCCCCCCCCCCCCCCCCCCCCCCCCCCCCCCCCCCCCCCCCCCCCCCCCCCCCCCCCCCCCCCCCCCCCCCCCCCCCCCCCCCCCCCCCCCCCCCCCCCCCCCCCCCCCCCCCCCCCCCCCCCCCCCCCCCCCCCCCCCCCCCCCCCCCCCCCCCCCCCCCCCCCCCCCCCCCCCCCCCCCCCCCCCCCCCCCCCCCCCCCCCCCCCCCCCCCCCCCCCCCCCCCCCCCCCCCCCCCCCCCCCCCCCCCCCCCCCCCCCCCCCCCCCCCCCCCCCCCCCCCCCCCCCCCCCCCCCCCCCCCCCCCCCCCCCCCCCCCCCCCCCCCCCCCCCCCCCCCCCCCCCCCCCCCCCCCCCCCCCCCCCCCCCCCCCCCCCCCCCCCCCCCCCCCCCCCCCCCCCCCCCCCCCCCCCCCCCCCCCCCCCCCCCCCCCCCCCCCCCCCCCCCCCCCCCCCCCCCCCCCCCCCCCCCCCCCCCCCCCCCCCCCCCCCCCCCCCCCCCCCCCCCCCCCCCCCCCCCCCCCCCCCCCCCCCCCCCCCCCCCCCCCCCCCCCCCCCCCCCCCCCCCCCCCCCCCCCCCCCCCCCCCCCCCCCCCCCCCCCCCCCCCCCCCCCCCCCCCCCCCCCCCCCCCCCCCCCCCCCCCCCCCCCCCCCCCCCCCCCCCCCCCCCCCCCCCCCCCCCCCCCCCCCCCCCCCCCCCCCCCCCCCCCCCCCCCCCCCCCCCCCCCCCCCCCCCCCCCCCCCCCCCCCCCCCCCCCCCCCCCCCCCCCCCCCCCCCCCCCCCCCCCCCCCCCCCCCCCCCCCCCCCCCCCCCCCCCCCCCCCCCCCCCCCCCCCCCCCCCCCCCCCCCCCCCCCCCCCCCCCCCCCCCCCCCCCCCCCCCCCCCCCCCCCCCCCCCCCCCCCCCCCCCCCCCCCCCCCCCCCCCCCCCCCCCCCCCCCCCCCCCCCCCCCCCCCCCCCCCCCCCCCCCCCCCCCCCCCCCCCCCCCCCCCCCCCCCCCCCCCCCCCCCCCCCCCCCCCCCCCCCCCCCCCCCCCCCCCCCCCCCCCCCCCCCCCCCCCCCCCCCCCCCCCCCCCCCCCCCCCCCCCCCCCCCCCCCCCCCCCCCCCCCCCCCCCCCCCCCCCCCCCCCCCCCCCCCCCCCCCCCCCCCCCCCCCCCCCCCCCCCCCCCCCCCCCCCCCCCCCCCCCCCCCCCCCCCCCCCCCCCCCCCCCCCCCCCCCCCCCCCCCCCCCCCCCCCCCCCCCCCCCCCCCCCCCCCCCCCCCCCCCCCCCCCCCCCCCCCCCCCCCCCCCCCCCCCCCCCCCCCCCCCCCCCCCCCCCCCCCCCCCCCCCCCCCCCCCCCCCCCCCCCCCCCCCCCCCCCCCCCCCCCCCCCCCCCCCCCCCCCCCCCCCCCCCCCCCCCCCCCCCCCCCCCCCCCCCCCCCCCCCCCCCCCCCCCCCCCCCCCCCCCCCCCCCCCCCCCCCCCCCCCCCCCCCCCCCCCCCCCCCCCCCCCCCCCCCCCCCCCCCCCCCCCCCCCCCCCCCCCCCCCCCCCCCCCCCCCCCCCCCCCCCCCCCCCCCCCCCCCCCCCCCCCCCCCCCCCCCCCCCCCCCCCCCCCCCCCCCCCCCCCCCCCCCCCCCCCCCCCCCCCCCCCCCCCCCCCCCCCCCCCCCCCCCCCCCCCCCCCCCCCCCCCCCCCCCCCCCCCCCCCCCCCCCCCCCCCCCCCCCCCCCCCCCCCCCCCCCCCCCCCCCCCCCCCCCCCCCCCCCCCCCCCCCCCCCCCCCCCCCCCCCCCCCCCCCCCCCCCCCCCCCCCCCCCCCCCCCCCCCCCCCCCCCCCCCCCCCCCCCCCCCCCCCCCCCCCCCCCCCCGTGTGCATGGGCTCGGTGCCTGGCGCCCTTGCCGGGGACGCCCCTCAGGGCGGTGTGGTCGATGGGGGCAGCGTGTTGGGGGTAGCCCTCAGTGGCTCCTCCTGCTGCTGTCCTCCTCCTGCAACCACGGCAAGGTCAGCGCCAAGGGATCGTACCCCCAACACACGTCGACGAGGGGCGAGTGATAAGCTTACGCTGGGGGCTGTGCCGGGGGCTACTGTCCGGACTACTCAACACCACCAGCGGTGTACCAGAAGTACCTGCTGGGGGCTGGCCGCTCGCCGAAGCCCTGGCCCTCTTCACCCTCTGGGCCAGAGTCTCCGCATCCCTGCAATGAAAGAAACAAATCAAGATAAGTGGCACAGTTTGAGGAGGCAGAGATGACAAAAAAGGAACAAGATACTTACTCGTCCTCCACCTCCTCTTCCATTACCTTCCTCTTCCTCCTTTGGCTGAGGGACCCAAAATCAAAGACAACCCTCCACGTCACGCGTTCAACGCGGGTCGTGGGGAAGCACAGCGGACGGAAAGTTACTACGGTGAAATCTGCCCCACCTGCCCGCGCACCGTTCTGGGCCTGGCCCAACAACACATCGAGCTTATGTGTGGCCCAGGACCGGGGGCTCCTGTCGGTGTACAAAAGTAGGGGCTCTCCTTTTGATCCCTTTACTTGTGCACGGGCAGTCGGAGCCGCGCCCACGGCCACGCCAAGCAGGGTAGAAGAGGGGAGCTGGAGCACAAGGCGATAAAGAGCAAAGGGGCGAGGTGGACTCCCCCGGCAAGGCCCTTGCTGGGGCGGCCTCCGCGGCCCCGGCAAGAGCCTTGCCGGGGTAGCTTGCCCAACACCAGCGGAGCGAGCCACCCTTGAGCCTAAGAGTTCCAAGCGCTGCCAACAAACCACATTGGAACCAAGGCTCGGGAGGCACCTCTGTGATGGCATGCAGATCTTCGTCAAGATCATAAACACACAAGATCAGATGAGGACCAGAAGACGACGACCCTCGGCGGGATCCTAGCCGAAGAAATCCACAAGACCCCCGGCAAGATCCTTGCCGGGGACGACCACGACGCCCCGGCAAGACCTTGCCGAGGACACCAGCGGGGCCGCCGCCAGGCCCACGTCTGCCAAGGCGCCGCCGCCGCCCCCATGCAGCTGCTAGCTCGACCAGCTGGGCAGGCACCTGCGTGGCGACGAGCGACCTCTACACCAACCCAGCAAGCACCTGTGTGGTGGCATGCAGATCTTTGTGAAGGCTCCACCACCGCGCCAGCCCAGCAGCTAGCCAACGTGGCGCCATGACGCCTCGTCAGCTCGGACGCGTGTCGAAGCCAGGCAAAGCGGCGACAGCTGGGACGTGCTTCCTTGCCGTCCCCGATAAAGCAAGAGGGGCACGTCGGCAGCGCATTAAATGCGTTTGTCCGACGGTGCCAGAGGATAAACTCATCCACTGTACACCTTTCCACCTCCTGTGTGCCACTGTGGCAACCCCTTTTTGTCTATAAAAGGAGGCCCGAGGCGACCAGGAGGAGGATTCGGATCTTTTTGGCAAGTCACACCCTGTAGCTAGCTCAAGAACACAAGAACACTCAAATACATACACCAAAGCAGGACTAGGGTATTATGCATCTCCGTGGCCCGAACCTAGGTAAACGATCTGTGTGCTTCCTGTCAGACCCACTCTTTGCACAACCCCGCACCCGCCAACCATAGAAGGGATCCCAGTGATCCCATAGGTGTCGATTTCCCCTGACACATGGCCTGAATGAGTGATGTCGCTGCTACTCGGCATCTACAGAGAGCACATGCGAAACTCAGGAAAGGAGGATAAGCATAAAACTAACAACTTGGTATCAAGCTTTCTAAACATGCCATGCAATAATTTAGAAAATGTACGGCTAATTTGTTAAGTTTGTGTGACTCGGGCGCCCGTGATCTGTAAATAGGTAGTAACTTATTGGAACAAATACAGCTTATATGTAGTAAGGAAGGTAGATAATGAACATATATATGCTCTCCGTTATTTTATAGCCAATTTGGGAACATACGGAACGAAATTGGAAGAGGGATTGCGAGGAAATATGCCTCACCGTGATGGAGAGCAGTAACTAACAGGCTTCTTAATGCAAACCCGGCCGGACCACAGGAGAGGCCAGGGTTACTGCAGCGATATGCTTGAGGGTGGCTGGCGAGCAAACGAAGACGGCGAGGCGCGGGCCGCCGCGTGTTGGGAACGGCAGTGGAGGTAGGCTTGACGCCGAAGAGCGGGCACACAGCCGGGGTGAGCACGGCAGCGCCGGAGAGGGTTCTGTTGTGGATCTGGGGGAGGGGGGAGCTGGGAAAGAAGATTGGGTGGACTAGTTGAGTGAAACACGGGCGGACGGTGGGGGTGTTGACGGCCTAGGTGAAAAGGGTGAAAAATATCCCCGTTCCCCGCGCGCGCGGAAAGGCCTATGCAAACGGTTGCCTCTAAACGCTCGTGTGCACAAACAGAATAATTTCATTTGAAATGAAGACGTACTAATTTTGAAATGAAGACGTGAGTTCATCGTTTCTCATCTAAATTTTTCGCACGTAAACCAATCACATTTTTACCACGGGTTTGATTTGCTGGCGCATTTCAGGTCTCATGTGCTATATGTAAGACATTTTTTGGCATTTATCGTGCATGTTGGCATATAAATCAATTCCTAGCCGGACTGCATTTCCTGTCGAAAGGGATGAGGATTGCCGTTCGATCTGGGAGTATCCAATGGTGCAGACGTACGATCCGTGGGGTTTAGGTTCTGGCCAATCAGAACGCACGACTTAGATCGCACGCACAACGAGGGGGGGCATCGGCCACAGTTTGGTAGGCACAGGGCTTTCGTGTGTGAACCGTGTGCTATTTGAAAACATTTTTTGGGGAGGGGCTATTTGAAAACATGTACATGTGTTGTCAAAAGGGATGAGGATCGCCGTTCGATCAAGGAGAATCCAATGGTGCAGACGTACGATCCGTGGGGTTTGGGTTCTGGCCAATCAGAACGTACGACTCAGATCACGCGCGTGGCAGAGGGGTGGGGGGTGCATCGGCCACGGTTTAGTGGACACACGACTTTCGTGAGTGAACCGTGTGCTCTTTGAAAACATTTACATAATAAGGTTGGTCCTAATATGGGAGTATCAAGCGGTATGATGCATGCCAACTAGACTTTTTGGATGATGTGGCACACAGTTAAATGATGAAAGAGAGGGTGTGTGGTATCATATCATTATACCGTATCATATTAAATGTTGTACTACTTTGTGTCATGCATGGTAATTAATAAGGAACCTAAGATACTAACTCATGATACTATGCATGCACGCATTACGGAGGTATTTCCGATCATATACTAGTATCATGCATATATACTCCCTCCTTTCCGGTTTATAGGCTTATCTCAAAATTTTAGTTTTTCCATTTTATAAGGCTCAATTTGGTTGTTCCCCATCACATGTCCAGATTCCAAGGTGCATTAAATCATTGCATGCAAGTATTAAGAGAAAGTTGACCAATGCATGTACTTTATATATGCATGCATGTATTGCAATTAATACATTGAAAAACACAAATTTTTGAGGAAAACAAAAGCATTAATTGGGTGTTTTTGCAAACTACAAAAGGTATTCCACAACTCACCATCTACCTTGGTTGGTGAGATTTTTGAATTGAGCCCTATAAGGCTGGTTGTAATGGGGAGTATCATATATACTAGTAGTATCATGCATATATATGATAGTATAGCTAGGATACTAGCTACTTCCGTAATGCATAGTATCATAAGTTAACATCTTAGGTTGCCTTACTAATCACACAAAGTAGTAGTACAACATTTAATATGACACGGTATCATGATATGATACCACATCCTCTCTTGTGTGCCACATCATCCAGAAAGTCTAGTTGGCATGCATGATACCGCTTATGATAATACCATTACAACCAGCCTAAACCGGAAAGGAGGGAGTATGAGACTAGCTAGCCACAATGGAGAGTAGTACACTAGTAACATACACATATCCCTAGACTATATATGTTACTACCTTCATAGTGGGTAGTAACATAAGTGTAGTGTCATGCAAAGCTTCATTTCTTAGGTTACAGACTCATATTGCATTGGGACATGTGATGCTACAGTAACTATCTAAGTTACTGAAACTATCTCTCTCCTCATTAACTTATTGCCACATAAGCAAGTTTGCTGAGTTGGAGTCGGTGTTACTGCTGAAGTTACTCCCACTGTGGCTAGTCTGATACTAGCTAGTCGTCTATGATATACTAGCTACCTCACTAAGAGCATGGTTAATAATACAGCCAAGGGTCGGCTATAAGAAGTTGCCATGTCATATACAGCCAACCTCTTAGCGGGTATGTACAATAATAAATTTTATATACGTACTAGTTTATCAATAGTTGGCCCACCTTACATCCTCACAAAGTGTCTTGGGTCTCCTGTTGCAGCTGGCTCTACTAACCAAGAGCCCGCTTCTCTTCTCTTTCCTCGAACTAATAAGCACATATATATTATTCTATTCCTTATAGCCAGACTACCCACAGTGGGAGTAACATAGGTAGTAACATCACACATATCTAGATAAAATAGATGATGTGGCAAGCAATAAATGAAGAAATGGAGGAAAGTGGATATGTGTGATGTTACTACCTATGTTACTCCCACTGTGGGTATAGTCTTACTATAGTATGTGACTACCCACAATGGGAGTAACATAGGTATTAACATCACACATATCTAGATAAAGTAGATGATGTGGCAAGCAATAAATGAAGAAAGAGAGGAAAGTAGTAACATAGCTAGTTACTAGTAGTATGAGTAACATCACATGTACATATCAAGGCAAGATGTGTCTATAGCCTAACAAATGAAGTGTTGCATGTTAGCACACATATATGTTACTCCCCACTATAGAGGTAACATAGACTAGTAACACATGGGCATGTTACTAGTCTATGTTACTACCCATTGTGGCTAGTCTGAGTAACATCACACATCTCAAGGCAAGATGAGTCTATAGCCTAATAAATGAAGTGTTGCATGTTATTACACATATGTTACTCCCCACTATAGAGGTAGTAACATAGACTAGTAACATTCTATGTTACTACCCATTGTGGCTAGTATTATGTCACTCTATTATGTACTTACTTGCTCTAATAATGCATAGTATCATAGAGTAGCTAGTATCATATGTAGTACTTTATTTATATTGTCATGCATGACACATAGTAGCATAACATTTATTATGATACGGTTTCATGATATGATACTTAACCCTCTCTTTCTTCATGTAATTAATTCTATGACGGCTCATCAAAATTGCCTAGTTGGCATGCATGATACTAGCTATGATACCACCTTACTATTAGCCTAGCAAAGGTGTATAGATCATTTGTGCGTCACTTTGTGAGTTTTCATTCGTTTGTTCGAGAAGCGGGGAGAAGTTTCAAACATTTCGGCCGCGAGGTGCGGCCACTGGCGTAGGCCTAGTTGGTATTTTAATTACAGAAAATTCAGATGGAGTTCGAACATCATCAAAATCGATGTGTGCCTGTGGCGTGCTCTCACGACCCCGTGGAAAAAAATTGGTAAAGTTTGGCACAAGTTTTGATGACCGCTCCTTCCAAACTGGAGCATCTCACATGAAGGATCATGGTTTTCCAAAAGGAGACGTGTCAATTCACACTCCTGTGGCCGGTGACTTCATCGTTTGGCCTCATAAAAATTTCCACGATACGCAATCACCATTATACCATGGGTTTGATTTTCTGGCGCATTTCAGGTATCGTTAGCTATATTTAAGACATTTTTTGAGATTAACGTGCATTTTGTGCATAAAAATAAAATTACAACCGGAACTGCATGTGCTGTCGAAAGGGATGAGGATCGCCGTTTGATCTAGGAGCATCCAATGGTGCAGACGTACGATCCGTGGGATTTGGGTTCTGGTCAATCAGAAAGCACGACTCAGATCGTGGGCGGGGTGGCGGGGTTTCATCGGCACACGGCTTTCATCAATGAACCGTGTGCTATTCGCAAACCAGATTGCATATTTTTGCTAACACATACTGTAGTGAGATCGATTGAGTGTGCTACCTCTATGATATAATAATAATAATAATAATAATAATAACAAAAACAGTTCATATTCATTGCCTGAGCTGACAGCATATCAAGGTCAACATATTAACGGTTCTTACATCAACAGAAAAACGGGCATAACTCACAAATTCAGTACCCGCGACAGTTCTAAATTGAATGAATTAAGTTGTAGGGTAGGCATAAAGACTAGTCTTACAGCTTAATTCCCATGTACACGGGGGAACTCAGATCATTAAGTTGACCCCGAATGAACTTGGGGTTTTTGATGATTTTACGCTTCTTCTCTGTTGCACTGGTGCGTGATCCCTTGGCTGGCAACTCATCAAATTCATCATACTCGTCCTGATCGGCAACATCGTCGACACCCAGTACCCTTCTCTTCACATGCATCGCTAAATGGCCGTTCTTATGCAAGGGGTGTTCCACAAAGAAAATCTGGGTAGCATCGTTGGCAAGAATGAATGGTCCGCGTGATATGCCATCGTTGTCCTGTTAACACAGGTCTTCCTGTACTCATCAATCCATACGTGACCAAGAGGGATCCATGCGCACCTGAATAATGCCACCTTAACTTTCACATAGTCAAGCTCCCAAATCTCTTTGATGGTTCCATAGTATACCCTTTTATCAGCTTCATTTACAGTCATGCATTCTATTCGAATAGAGCTATTCTGATACGAGGTCTTCTTATCACATTCCTCAGTGTAGAACGTGTATCCATTTATGTCATATGCTTGGTACGTCAGCACTGTAGGTGATGGCTTTTGTGCCAACCACGTAGCAATGTCATCGATGGATCCTTGTGCCAAACGATTCTTCAGCCATTCGGCGTAGTTCTTAGTGTGCTCCTTCATCTCCACATCTTATGAAGGCACCATTGGTAAGAATCTTTGGCGTATCTCCGCCAAGTGTTCTTCGGCATAAGCGATGAGAACTGGGTTGTTTAGTAGTACCGTCAAATGGGCTTTCTCTGCCAATTCACCGGGTGCAGCCATTTGCGTGCCAGGAAGGACTGGCTTACCTTTCAGCCTTCTCTCGTGGCGAGAGAGGGGCAAACCTACATGTCTTTGTTTCATGTATTCGGTGCAAAACTCAACCACCTCCTCCGCGGTATAACCTTGTAGGATGCTTGCCTCTAGATGGTTTCGGTTCCGACAAAAGTGCTTCAGGATTCCCATGAACCGCTCGAAGGGATACATGTTGCGAAGAAACACAGGACCACAATACTTTATCTCGTCGACAAGGTGCACAGTGAGATGGACCATGATATCAAAGAATGACGGTGGGAAAAACATCTCTAGGTTGGACAATATTCTTGCAATATCATCTTGCATATGATCCAACTCTTCAGGATCTACAACTTTCTGCCATAGTTGGTTGAAGAAATCACAGAGGTCAATGAGTGTGTTTCTTATATCTTTGTCCATCAGATTCCTGATGGCCACCGGGAGGATTTGTGTCAACATTACATGGCAATCATGTGACTTCATGTGTCCCAACTTCATTTTACCTGAGCTCACATCCGCGAGACTTCTGATGTTTGCGCAGTAGGAAGAGGGTGTCTTAACTGACAACAAATAGGTGAAGAACTGTGTTGCTTCTTTTGTACTGAAATTGTAACTCTGGCGAGCTTTGATGAATTTGTCATCATCTTCTGCTTCACTCTTGCGTTGTGATTGATCAGCAAGCATATCGAGCCATGAACCGTCACCATCCTTTCTTTTACCTTTAATCTTGAGCAGAGTACCAAGGATGCTTTCACATACGTTCTTCTCTACGTGCATGACATCAATGCAGTGACGTACACGTAGAATCAGCTAGTAAGATAATTTCCAGAACACCGATTTCTTCTTAAACACTTGATCCTTGGGTGTTAGTTTCACTGTCAAAGGGTGGTTCTTGCCAAGCACAACATTAATTTTTTTAGCCATGTTGTGGACCACCTCCCCTTCATAGGGTCTTGGGGCTGCAGCTGCCTCTGCCGTACCATCAAATTCAGCTTTCATCTTTTGGTATGGGTGATTTTTCCGTAAGAACCTAGATGACGCAAATTCACTATTTTGTGCAAGTTGGGAAGTCTTCTGCTAGCTGTCCTATCCATGCATGTGACACACCCTACTTCTCCCCTTGTTTTCTGCCCCGATGTGTTGCCTAATGCCGGCATATCTTGAATGGTGTGCACCAGCATCGCATGTAGATCGAAAATCTCCTTTCTGTAAGCATCATAACATTTTACAGCAGACGCATCTATCCACACTGTCAGCAGTTCTTCTACCAGTAACTAAAATTAAATGTCGATGTCATTTCCAGGTTGCTTTGGGCCTTGGATAATCATTGACATCATAATGTATTTTTTCTTCATACACAACCAAGGAGCTAGGTTATATATGCACAGAAGCACCAGCCATGTGCTGTGATTGGTGCTCATATCGCCAAAAGGATTCATCCCGTCAGTACACTCCCCGAGCCTTATACTTCTAGGATCCTTGGCAAAATTTTCAAACTTTTTGTCGATTAATTCCCACTGAGCCCCATCTTTCGGGTGCCTCATATACCTATCCGCAATTCGCTCATCATGATGCCACCGCAACCTCTTTGCCTCTCTAGGGTTTGCAAACAAATGCCTCAACCTTGGAATTAAAGGCAAGTACCAAACAACCTTGAACGGGACTCCTGTCATGATCTCGTCGTCCAATTTGTACTTGTCCTTTGCTCTCCTGCGCTTGTATCGTCCATGCTTGCATGTGGGACATGCACAAAAATCTTTGTACTCACCACAGTACAATATACAATCATTCACACAAGCGTGTATCTTCTGTACTTCAAGTTCCAATGGGCAAACAATTTTCTTCGCTTCATTCGTGCTTCTGGGGAGCACATTATCTTCTGGAAGAATTTCTTTCAAAAGACCTAACATCTCTGTGAAGCCCTTGTTTGATAGACCATTTGCTGCTTTAAATCTGAGAAGCGCCAGGGTGGCACTCAACCTGGAATATTTCTTTTTGCAACCTGGATACAATTCTTTCTTGGAGTCCGCATCAATGGTTGGCAGATCCTTGTACCCAATCATATGCTTATCTGGGCCCTCAAAATTTGCAATCATAGCAGCAAAATCTGGCATATCAAGATCGTCGTCATCTGCGTCGACGTCTTGGTTTTCCAGTGGGTGTTTCGGCTTTCCAGTGTTCCATTGGTAGCTTGACGCCTCTGCCCCGATGTTAGATTCAACATCCATGTGACACTGATCAGGGTTTGGCATCTCGCTGCCTTGGGTATCTTCATCCATGACCTCCTCTTCACCGTGTCTGGTCCAACGTGTATATGCATCCATGAATCCCCTAGAGACTAAGTGCATCTGGACATCTGCAACTTCATGTGACTCTATATTGGCACAATCAGTACATGGACACAGGATGTAATCCGCATCACCAATTCTCCTCTTTGTACTTTCAGCCAAATTCATGAACTCTATCACGCCACTGATAAAATCTGCGGTTTTCCGATTCTTCATCCATCGAGATCGTTCCATCTGCAGCACACGAATGGTAATTAAAAACAAAACAACAACATTAATAAACGGATTAACTACTGTCCAAAGATGCGTGCATAAATCACAAGGTTTTATTTTAATAATTACTGAGGGCGCTCCATGTTGTTATCCAGACGTGCTATGACAAAAATTAATGGCTAGTCAATTTACACGCAGAGTACTAGTACAACACTACACTTAGGAATTGAATACCTAAATTTAGCCACTCACGAAAAGAATACCTTAATTAATTAGCCGCGCGGCGACCTCCACCTAGCAGACAGACAAGCGCGATGCGGCGGCACGCCGAGACAGCAGGGTCGAGGAGCAAAGCTTAGTGCAGCTGCCGCCTGAAGTTCGACCTCCACTATCCCGCCATCGACCGCGATGGATGTGCTCGAATCACGCCGCCGCCGACCTCGATGGTTTTGCTCCTCCTATCTCCCGCCGCAGAACGAGGATTGACCTTCTATGACGCCGCCACCGCCCACCGACCGAGGATTGACCTCTTCACCGGTAGCCGCTGCCCAGGCCGCCGCCGCCATCTCTATATGCAGAGCGGTTGTTTTTTTTACGGATATCCGCAGAGCGGCTGTTTACACGGTATCTCACGGTAACTCAATTATATGGACAGGGTAGTACATCACATACAGTTATGTAATGGCAACCGTGTCTAACCTACATTGCGGAAATCGTGTGTGACGTTGTAATACCTAACACAAACGACATGTACAAACAGTGTGCCGTATAAAACATATATATATAGTGCCATTAGTAGTTCCCGACCGTTAGCTTATCTCCACAGTTTCCCCATTTCCCCCAAATCCCTACATAGCCTCCGAATTCCCTCGCGTGGCGCTGACATTGGGGGAATGTGCACGAGTGGTGCTGATGGTTTCGGTGCGGCTACTCCTGCTCGTATCGCCGCCATGACGGCGGTCGCCGCCGAGCACTTGCCTAAGGTCATCAGAAGGCAGGTGTACTACGGATCCGAATCATCCTGTCAGGTTCCAATCTATCCCGATCTTTTTTAGCATGTCCAAAGTATGGCTCCTTGCTGAATCCGTCCTGAATGACCCCCCCCCCCCCCCCCCCCCCCCCCCCCCCCCCCCCCCCCCCCCCCCCCCCCCCCCCCCCCCCCTGCGCCACCGAGAAGTACCAAAAGCTGAGTTGTGTGCACGGGCACACTCCCGCTCGACGTGTATGCACGGAGGGATTCGACATTGGCAGGCGGTTTCTCAGTTTCCCCTTAGAGGTTAGTGCTAATTAAGTTCATCATTTTACTTCAGTTAATGCCACCGTTCATCCAGAATAATATTTAACATTGGCAGGGATATGAGGCTTGTGCCTTTGTTAACTGGCTGGATGAAGAATGGCATGGCAGGGCTCGGAGTGTTATCACCAAGCTCGCAGAAGATAAAGTAAAGCCGAAGAAGAAACTGGCTGATCTGGAATGTACAATCAGTACGATGAAGCAAGAAAGAATCAATCACAGGCAACAGATGAAACCAAGAGACAAGAAGGAACTAGCATGTGTAGTTGTGGTTGTCGCATTAGCCATGATCTATGCGCTTTTGCAATGATGATTACGGGTTTTGTTTGACAGTATTGCTAAAGCACATCTAGATGTGCTCTAAGTAATGCACATCTAGGTCCTATATATGCCATTGATGTTACGCGAAGATTCGTGCAGATATTTTTCTTTGTCTTTTTTCTTTTCCTTTCTAGTTTGATTATTACTGGCTTTATCTATAAGAAGAGCTCAATGTATTGCTTGCCAACTGTCCTACTCCGTTCGTACCGGTACCGGTGCATAATCCCAAAACTCGTTCCTTGTTTTTGTCCTGAAAAAGGAAACCAGCCAAATAGCCAATAGGAGTACTGCGCAACCCCGGGAATTTGGAGCGACTGGGTACAAATAATTACGATTGATTATATCAGCGGTTAGATAATACGTCAACCCCCGCTTCAATCCCCGATTCAATTGGCAGTTCCTCTTCTCTGCATACCCCGCTTAAGTGTCCACCATCTTCATCGTCCCCGGCAGGCCGCGCTACACACTGGCACACACTCTGCAGCCATGTCGAGCGATAGCGAGGACGACAGTTCGGCCAGCAGTCTGGCGCCCGATGATAGGTCAACATCGGAATCATCCCGCTCGTCTTCCATGAGTCCGGCGTCGAGCCCAGACCTCGATTATATCCGGTTCATGGAAGGGACGCCGCCTCCGGAGTCGTCAGACGACAACCAGATGGACGAGGAGACGTTAGAGGACGAAGAAGAGGACGACGATGATGATGAGGAGGAATGGTCGAACGAGGAGGAGGAGGACGACGACAGTGATAAGCACATTTCATATATATAATTTTGGCACACAAACACACCATTTATTGTGATCCGACGATCCATTCTTGCTGTGAACTATGATATATTTGAATGAAAATCATATAAAAGATCATTTACTCGTCATTTGATTATTTTGCAGAAAAGTGCGCAAAGGCACTATAAACTTCAAGATTCGGACAAATTGGTTATTGAGAAGAGAGAAGGGCAGGAAAGAAGTGAAGAAAGGGACTTGAGCGAGAAGAATTGAAGTAATCAAGGGGCCAAGCTATAGATGGCAGGACCAACTTGGGAAGAAAGAAGAGAAGTAGCACGGCCAAATCGTAAAGTGGCAGAACAGAGGAGGGGATCAAAATCCCTAGCGCAGCCTCAATTCCCCTCGGGCCTGGCCACATCTCCTCTTCCCCCGTCTCCTTTTCTACCTTCGGCCGCCGCCACAGCCGGGCCGGCGTGGGGCGCACCACCAGCTCCACTTCGCCGCCGCGCCCTCCATTCATCAGCGTCATCCACCACACCATCCACCACTCCATCTCCACCACGCGCCAACACTGCCTCACCACCTTGCGCCGCCTCCCATCCATCTCCCTGCTGCTCCTCCACCTTTCTTCTTCTTCCCCTTGCTGCTGTTGCCCCCTCTCTGCTGCTGTCTCCATGCCCCCGCTGCTGCTTCTTCCCCTCAACCTCCTGCTGTTGCCTCCTCTTCTCATCTGCTGAACTGCCGCTGCTCTCTTCTCCCCAAAACTGCTGCTGCTCCCTCTCCTCACGTCCCTGCTGCTGCACTTCTTCTCTCCCAACGCTACTGCTGCTTCCTCTTGCTACCCACGCTGCTGCTTCTTCTTGCTACCCCGCTGCTGATGCCCTCAATCTCCTGCTGCTATCTCTCTTTCTTCCTCTCTATATTCTCTGAATTTTCTGTAATAGGAGATGTGTAATGCCTTGTAATGTTCAGATTCTAAGAGTGCTTGCAATCTGCTATATGTTTTGGTACTTGTCTTACAGCTCTGTTAATTAGTACTATACTAGTGTATGTGTATGTTCACTCCTGTGAGTTTGTTTCTTGCCATCTACTGTAATCTGTCCTGTACTAGTAACTTTGCTTCAGTCTAATTGATGCTCAATTGTTAGTCTCTGTGCTAGCTATGTACTAGTGGCATTTATGCTTGTGATTTTCCAGTGAACTTGTTTAATTTCAGTTCATATGTTAGCTCAAGTACCTTTGCTATATAAATATATGTGTGTGCTTGTGATGTAAATAATTTGTTTTCTGTCCAGTAATTTTGTTTCTTCCCATTGTCATACGCTTGCTAGATATATATGTCCATGTCTTTTTAATTATCTTGTCATTGATGTTAGCTTGTGTTACTATTTTAATTTCTCAAGCATTACGACAATACCAAAAAGATAGCGAGAAAAATCTGAATCTCCCTTTGCTTCTTTTTCATTTTCTTTGTTGACGATCTTCGGGAACAATCTTAAATAGTTTAGGTTTTTTGTTGTTGTTGTTTTTATCACTCAAAATTGTATTACCTAGCTTTAGCCGAATATAGTTGCCGTCGCCTAGTCCCTGAGGAGAACACGACACTCGCAGTTTGGGCGAAAAACCCCACTGTATTTCAATCGATCAGACAGCAACGATGATGACGACGGCGGCGGCGATGAAAAGCCAACGGTCAGCGGCAAGAAGCGTCCTCGCCAAGACGATGTCACGGGGCCATCCAACAAGAACAACAACAAGAAGAAGGACTAAATTAAGCAGACTGTATATATCTCTGTTTATCCTGTCAATCTCATCGCAGACGGTTAGTAATAAGTATTCGACAGAGATCTTCTACATTATCGCCCACAGGTTGGTTTGTTGAACTGTGTGCCCTGATGAGCACACAATTCACAAAAAAGACCGTATGGGCTGTCTATAATGATCGCACACAATTCTGATTACCGACCTGTTTGCCGGGTATCACACACATCTTGTTACGCCGAATCGTTTGTGTTCACCTCACTCATCGCAAACGGTTCATCGGAGTGAACTGTATGCCGTATATCGCACACACCTTGATCTGGCTGCCCGTTTCTATTGTTCTGTCTCATCGCAAAGAGTTCGTACAGATCAACCGTATGCCCCTCATCGCACACGCAACTATAATCTGAACCGTGTTTGATGTATCATTCATCGCGAACGTTTTGCATCATTTCTGACGGTTTTCATACAGCACCGTTTGCGATTATTGCATCGCACACAGTTTCTCGAAGGGTCTCTGATCGTAGTGTCGCGTTAGCAGCATCCTGCAGTAGTGAGTAGGCTAGATAGTGATCGATCAGTAACTTGTAAACACTGAGCAAACAGAAATAAGGAACTGTTAGTAACTTGTAAACACTGAGAACACAGAAATAAGGATCATGTTGTGCACAGTAGTAAGAGCCGATCCGTTTGAAATGTTCACAGGAGACTCACAGGCCTGGCATTATAATATGTTCACATTAGTAGCCCAGATTCACAACCAACTAGTACGATTCCCATACATAAGATCAACATGTTAATGCATCTCAATGATTCACAGACCATATACAAATATGTAGCTCCAAAAGCAAAGATCTAGAAAAAACATTTGTTCTTCCTACTAACATGGATGCTTCTCTTGGCCAACAATCAGTACAGAGTGAAAGACAAATTTGTTTGTGAAGTCTACAATTCCTCTTGCGTAAGTGGTTTCACCAACAGCTGGAATCATGAGAATGAACCACACATGATGGAGGAACATCCACTGCAATATGATTTGGTCTTCTCTCGATCACACGACAAGACTATTTTCGGAATACAAACTTTAACTTAGGCAAAATGATGCCCATTGTATAATCAGACCAAAGCAATGAAGCACCTAGTGATGTCCAATAAATAGTACAGTACTACTTTTGTGCAGTACATGAAGTGACTATCCAATCTTTTTCAAATGGCACTACATGCAGTGACTATACTATTCTCTTGTGCAGTTCAACCAAAATTGCGGTCACTTTGTTTGTTTGCCAAATAGCAACGGGCAGACATGTCTGTCTGCACAAATATCAAGCAGCTAGTAAACATATACCCCACCTTGTATTTTCGGTTTAAACACGTCTCTTCCGCTTAGCATCTGTCATGTTTTGCACTGGACAATTTGATACTGTCATGTTTTGCCCTGGACAATTTCATACTGAATTGATTTGTTGGTTCAGAGCAGAAATATAGCGCCTATTCTACATCAGACCAAGGATATCCATGTTCGCAGTGATGGAAGAGGTGAAATCGATACAACTGAAATTGAGCATCCAATCATTGAATCGTGTCCTGCACCTCCAATGTAGGTCCACCCTGCCAATAAATTCACATGCAAACAACTAATATTACTATCTAATGATAGTACAAAAAGAGTAGCAAGATAGTAGCAAACCATGTACCTTCGTAATGAACAGCTCATAGTGCCACCAATTGGATATAAAGGTTTGGAAGAAAACATGCTCCTAATGTTGAACCGTTTGGACTTTTTGTGCAGTTCCACTAAAATCGAGCATCCCTGTTTGCATAGATATTGAAAGTGTGATTACTATAAAAGTGGCACTAGTTGAAGCATAGACTCACAAATATAAGAATTCCAATTTCTTAATGGGAAAAGGTAGCAAGACTGTTTCTAACCACCTGTTTGAAGGAATAAATAAGGCAACAACGGATGATGTCAGGAAGGCATACATAGTATTTTCTTAAAAAATGAACCATTCCTGACCTTTCCTCTTCCTTTAAGCATATTTTGTGCAATTCAACTAAAATAAAATGCCATCACCGCCTTGACAATTCAGTGACACTGTACAAAAAGAAATGACTTAACATTACATCAAGATGTCAGGTATGTAATCGACATGCATTAGAGATAAACATACAGACCTCCTCTGATAACATAATGAACATTAATTTTAACAAAGGTGTGACTGGCTTTACTGGAATAATTTGAGTGAACTCTACACCCTCTGTTCCTTAATATAAGACGTTTTCGCGGTTTAATTTAAAGTACCCAAACGTCCAGTATTTAGAAAAATAGGTAGTAGTTTTCTTGAGCACATATCTGGGGAAAGTTGCCTAACTTTATATATGTCCATATGCTAATGCAACACCATTCGAATAGTACAAATATACACTAATCCAGTGGCTAGTGCAACAATAGAGTAATTTTTTATTATAGGGTACAGTACAATGGTTTTACTGAACATATTTCCATAAGCTAGCACTGGAAGATGTCTATAAGCATTAACAATACAAAATGTAAAGGTAACAAGTTTCAGCATTGGTATACTAGCGGTGCAAGAGCATTAAACAAAGTACAAAAGTTTGAAGGTAACTAGCATTATTAATTAATGATAGTATAAAAAAATTGCAAACCATGTAGCTTCAAGGTAAATATCATTTCGAACTCGAGGGGACTTGAAAAATTGCTATTCCAATCTTGATAATCGATCAAACATAAAAACTTGATCGAACGAATCAAGAGAACAGCCAGAGGAGGAGGTGCCCACTCTTGACCTTTCCTCTTCTCTTCATAATTTTTTGTGCAGTTTAACCAAAATAAAGTGACATCAGCGCCTTGACATTTTGGTGACACTATACAAAAAAAATTGACTTATCTCATGAAAGTGAGGTATGTAATCTATAAGCATTAACAGTGCAAAAATCTGAAGGTAGTAACAAGTTTCATCATTGGTATACTGGTTGTGCAACAACATTAGAATGCCTTAGCTGAAAAATCTTTAATACATCCACAATCAGCAGCTAACCCTGAAATAATCCAGTGACATTAAATGGCATTGCTTAAATTTATCGGTGGCATTAGACTGAGTGCGGCATTAGTTAGATGTGGCATCACTTTAGCAGTAGCATTGCTTGACTTTACCGCTGGCGTTATACTAACAGCAAAAAAGTGGCAATAAGAGCATGTGAGGCCCATTCAGACAATGGGTGCACCAGTACGATGTACCTCCACGGATGCATAGAGTGGTGAGGGAGGTATGGTTGCCCAGAGCAACAAATATCCAGGTAGCATATGTGGATTACGTCCCATTTTTGTTCTCTTTAGCCACCTTTTTCCTATGTGAGGACAACAAACCGATCGACCTGGTCATTCTCTATTGCGTTGTAATGCCCTTCTACCCTTTTCACCCTTTTTCAACCAAGAGACACGAGACTCGTCCCTTAGCTACTGATTTCCCCTTTTCAACCTAGATGCGGGTTCGATGCCTAGTCTCTTGGATAGTACTTTCTCCCTTCCTTTCCTTATTCAACCCAGACATGTATTAGTCTGCATGAAGTAGGGTTTCCTTTAATAATGCAAATTAATGTTTTCGACCGCGTGACCAGCAGAGCAGAGGATAGCAAATTGGGAAGATGGTGGAGTGGAAAAAGATCCACATGCAGCGACATGGCAGATGGGGTAATAGAACAAGGGTATGGTTCGAAAAGAGGTAGCATACCTGAGGGTCGGCGGGAAGTGGCTTCGCTCATGGTCGTCGTCCTCCGCACACACTACGACGGTGAGCTTGGGGATGGAGGCCATCCCGCGTGGGCGCTAGGTCTGAGAGGACGGCCTTGTCGTCAGTGCGTGACCTCGCTCACCCACGATGAGTGCGTCAACGTTGCACGTCCTTTTCTTCCCCGGCGGATCTGTGACCACCGGTGAGGAGGGAGAGAGAGGCCGTCTTTTTTAGATCTGGAGAGAGGGTGATAGTGTGAGAAGCAAGTGGGCAGCCCTTAGCAAGAAAGAGCTAAAGCTCCAGCCTATATATCTTTTTTGATACTAGTAGTACTAGAGGTGGAGTAGTGGTAGAGTAGTTTATATTTTCTCTGCATACAGTACCAGTTAGGCGTGCTTCAAAACTGAACGTCACGCCATTAAAAAAATGAAGTCGAGAAATAACGCGGCACCTCGGGCCAACGTGGCGAGATCACATTTTGCACGAGAAATGGCACACCATGTTTCGTTGACATGTGGTCCCGTTCCAACATGTCAGTGAGATGACGGCGAGTCCTTTTGTACAATTTCCGAACGGACGTCTATGTAGGCCGGGGCACCTCTTCGTGTACTGTGGCAACCGTCCACTGCCTCTTCGCCTTTCCCTCTTGATTTGGAACTGCTGTCGCACGCTCTTCCTCCCTCCTCCATTTGCCTTCACCCTTCCTTCTGCCATTGTTCGATCGTCTTCTCCATGGAGGGAACAGGCCGGAAATGACCCCGTTATTCTTGCCCCGATCTGAAAGATGACGTGGTGGAGGAATGATACGTCTCCAACGTATCTACTTTTCCAAACACTTTTGCCCTTGTTTTGGACTCTAACTTGCATGATTTGAATGGAACTAACCCAGACTGACGTTGTTTTCAGCGGAACTGCCATGGTGTTATTTTTGTGCAGAAATAAAAGTTCTCGGAATGACCTAAAAATCCACGGAGACACGTTTTGGAATTAATAAAAAATACTGGCGAAAGAATCAGCATCAGGGGCCCATACCCTGCCCATGAGGGTGCAGGGCGCGCACACCCCCTGGGGCGCACCCCCTACCTCGTGGGCCCCCTAAGACTCCACCGACCTCAACCCTGACTCCATATATTCACGTTCGGGGAGAAAAAATCAGAGAGAAGGATTCATTGTGTTTTACGATACGGAGCCGCCGCCAAGCCCTAATCTCTCTCGGGAGGGCTGATCTGGAGTCCGTTCGGGGCTCCGGAGAGGGGAATCCGTCGCCGTCATCATCATCAACCATCCTCCATCACCAATTTCATGATGCTCACCGCCATGCGTGAGTAATCCCATCATAGGCTTGCTGGACGGTGATGGGTTGGATGAGATTTACCATGTAATCGAGTTAGTTTTGTTAGGGTTTGATCCCTAGTATCCATTATGTTCTAAGATTGATGTTGCTATGACTTTGCTATGCTTAATGCTTGTCACTAGGGCCCGAGTGCCATGATTTCAGATCTGAACCTATTATGTTTTCATGAATATATGTGAGTTCTTGATCCTATCTTGCAAGTCAATAGTCACCTACTATGTGTTATGATCCGGCAACCGCGAAGTGACAATAATCGGGACCACTCCCGGTGATGACCGTAGTTTGAGGAGTTCATGTATTCACTAAGTGTTAATGCTTTGGTCCGGTACTCTATTAAAAGGAGGCCTTAATATCCCTTAGTTTCCAATAGGACCCCGCTGCCACGGGAGGGTAGGACAAAAGATGTCATGCAAGTTCATTTCCATAAGCACGTATGACTATATTCGGAATACATGCCTACATTACATTGATGAACTGGAGCTAGTTCTATGTCACCCTATGTTATAACTGTTGCATGAGGAATCGCATCAGACATAATTATCCATCATTGATCCATTGCCTACGAGCTTTTCACATATTGATCTTTGCTTAGTTACTTTTCCGTTGCCACTGTTACGATTGCTACAGAACTACTACTGTTACTTTTGCCACCGTTACTGTTACTTCCATACTACTTTGCTACTAAATACTTTGCTGCAGATATTAAGTCTTTCAGGTGTGGTTGAATTCACAACTCAACTGCTAATACTTGAGAATATTCTTTGGCTCCCCTTGTGTCGAATCAATAAATTTGGGTTGAATACTCTACCCTCAAAAACTGTTGCGATCCCCTATACTTGTGGGTTATCAAGACTATTTTCTGGCGCCGTTGCCGGGGAGCATAGCTCTATTCTTTGAGTCACTTGGGATCTATATCTGTTGATCACTATGAGGAACTTGAAAGATGAAAGAACCAAGATTTATCCCTCAACTATGAGGGGAGGTAAGGAACTGCCATCTAGCTCTGCACTTTATTCACCTTCTGTTTTGAGTAAACTTGCGACACCTACACCTGCTATTGATTCTGATTTGTCGCATGTTATTGATGATGCCACTTCTGCTATGCATGATGCTTATGATGAAACTACTTCTATGCTTGATAATACTGTGCCACTAGGTGAATTTCTTGATGAACAACTTGCTAGGGTTAGAGAGAATGAAATTATTGAAACAAATAATATTGATGAAAGTGATGATGAAGATTCTCCCCCTAGATATGAATTGCCTGATGTGCCTGAGGGTTATGTTATGGATGAAGAAACTGCTAGAGACTTTTTTTCTTGCAAAGATAGATATGACCTTAAGAAACTATTAGCTAAGCTAAAAGAAAAGTCTTTGAATGCTAGAATGAAATATCACCCTACTTTTGCCACTTCACCTATCTGTATTTCTGATAAGGATTATGATTTCTCTGTCGATCCTGAGTTAATTACTTTGGTTGAATATGATCCTTTTTATGGCTATGAATCTGAAACTGTTGTGGCACATCTTACTAAATTGAATGATATAGCCACCCTATTCACTAATGAGGAAAAAAATTGTTACTACTATATCCTTAAGTTATTTCCGTTCTCATTAAGGGGTGATGCTAAAACATGGTTTAATTCTCTTGCTCCTAGTTGTGTGCATAGTCCCCAGGATATGATTTATTACTTCTCTGCTAAATATTTCCCCGCTCATAAGAAACAAGCTGCCTTAAGGGAAATATATAATTTTGTGCAAATTGAAGAAGAGAGTCTCCCACAAGCTTGGGGGAGGCTTCTCCGATTACTTAATGCTTTGCCTGATCATCCTCTCAAGAAAAATGAAATACTTGATATCTTTTATAATGGACTAACCGATGCTTCCAGAGACCACCTGGATAGTTGTGCTGGTTGTGTTTTCAGGGAAAGAACTGTTGAGCAAGCTGAATTGCTGTTAAATAATATATTGAGTAATGATAATGATTGGACACTTCCTGAACCAACTCCTAAGCCAACTCTGAAGAAAAGGGGTATTCTATTTCTCAGTCCTGAGGATATGCAAGAGGCAAAGAAATCTATGAAAGAAAAGGGTATTAAAGCTGAAGATGTTAAGAATTTACCACCTATTGAAGAGATACATGGTCTTGATAACCCGACACAGGTAGTAAAGGTAAATTCTCTCTATAGATTTGATGAAGGTGATATTCCTTGTTATAAGTCTGCTAGCCAATGCTTGGATGAGTTTGATAATTTTATTGTTAAACAAGAAAACTTCAATGCTTATGTTGGTAGACAATTGAAACATAATGCTTATATGATTGAACACTTGAGTGATTATATGTCTAGAGTTAAAGATGACCTTAAACTTATTAGTAAACATGCTTCTATGGTTACCACTCAGGTAGAACAAGTGCTTAAAGCACAAGATGATTTGCTCAATGAATTAAATAATAATAAAAATGATAATGCTGTTAGAGTTGTGACTAGAGGGGGTAGAATGACTCAGGAACCTTTGTATCCTGAGGGCCACCCTAAGAGAGTTGAGCAAGACTCTCAGAGAACTAATGTTGATGCACCTAGTCCTTCTAAGAAGAAGAAAAAGAAAAATGATAGGACTTTGCATGCTTCTAGTGCACCTGTTGTTGACACACCTGAGAATCCCAATGATATTTCTATTTCTGATGCTGAAACACAATCTGGTAATGAACATGAACCTAGTGACAATGTTAATGATGATGTTCATATTGATGCTCAACCTAGCAATAACAATGATGTAGAGATTGAACCTGCAGTTGATCTTGATAACCCACAATCAAATAATCAATGTTATGATCAGAGAGACTTCGTTGCTAGGAAGCACGGTAAAGAAAGAGAACCATGGGTTCAGAAACCCATGCCTTTTCCTCCTAAACCATCCAAGAAAAAGGACTATGAGGATTTTGAGCGCTTTGCTAAAATGATTAGACCTATCTTTTTGCATATGCGTTTGACTGATATGCTTAAAATGAATCCTTATGCTAAGTATATGAAAGATATTGTTACAAATAAAAGAAAGATACCGGAAGCTGAAATTTCCACCATGCTTGCTAATTATACTTTTAAAGGTGGAATACCTAAGAAACTAGGAGATCCAGGAGTACCAACTATACCATGCTCCATTAAAAGAAACTATATTAAAACTGCTTTATGTGATCTTGGAGCCGGTGTTAGTGTTATGCCTCTCTCTTTATATCGTAGACTTGATTTGAATAAGTTGACACCTACTGAAATATCTTTGCAAATGGCCGATAAATCAACTGCTATACCTATCGGTATTTGTGAGGATGTGCCTGTTGTGGTTGCAAACGTTACTATTTTAACGGACTTTGTTATTCTTGATATTCCCGAGGACGATAGTATGTCTATTATCCTTGGTAGACCCTTTTTGAATACTGCAGGGGCTGTTATTGATTGCAACAAAGGAAATGTCACTTTTCATGTTAATGGTAATGAGCATACGGTACACTTTTCGAGGAAACAATCTCAAGTCCATATAGTATGAATTCTATTGGAAAAATTTCAGCGATTACTATTGGAGGTTTTGAATTTCCTCTTCCTACTGTCAAGAAGAAATATGATATTCTTATTGTTGGGGACGTGCATATCCCCGTTGAGGTAACTTAGTGTTATTCGAAAATTCTCCGGTTTCATGCGATTCGGAAAGAGTTTGTTAACAAGACTTGATCAACCTTGTTAGTGGATTCTTTTTGATGAGCATGAGATGGATGAAGTTAGAAAACACAACTCTCTGTACCCTCCTTTTACTTTCTGCTATTTAGATTAAATAGAGCAAAAATAGTATTTTCTGTCTGTTTTCTGAATTATCCTTGCAATAAAAATACCCCGAAAATAAAAGTTCTCCAAACGTCCTGAAAATGAAATATGATTTTTTGTAGAATATTTAAGAATATCTGGCACTAAGAACACACCAGGGGGACCCACCATCTGGCCACGAGGGTCCAGGGCGCACCCACCCCCCTGGGGCGCGCCCCCTGCCTCGTGGGCCCCATGTGGACCCCCTCCACTTATTCCAGCACCCACTCACTTCGTCTTCCTCCAGAAAAAATCCTCCCGTAGCTCAAACCCGTGTTCTAGCTCATCTTGCTGCCATTTTCAATCTCCTTGCTCAAAGCTCCATTCACAAAACTATTTGGGGAGATTGTTCTTCGGTATGTGACTCCTCCAATGGTCCAATTAGTTTTTGTTCTAGTGCTTTATTTATTGCAAATTTTTGCTGCTGAGGTGACCCTGTTCTTGAGCTTGCATGTTAAATTTATATGGTCTAAAGTAGTGTTAATGCATGATATAGCCTCTAGGCACTTGTGGGAGTAGTTGCTATCAATCTTGTTGAGTTTGGTTCACTTTTATTTTGAGTCACTAAAATTTCAGAATTTTTCACAGGGTGAAAATGTTGAAGAGATTGTTGAGAGGATCTTCGAGCCGAAGCTCAAAGGATAAGAAGAATGAGGAGAATAAAAAGCCTAAATACAATCTCCCTCACACCGCGGAGGTCCGGCCGTGCGAATGGCCTTGTGATGCGTTCTTGAGAGCCGCCAGAATTTATGATGACTTTTATTACTTGGCTGAGAATGCAGGCCTCACCGACTTCCTCCATGACTAGCGCGAACAGTATCTCCTACTCACTAATATTTTCATGCAACATTTTTATTTCCATGCTAAGAAATCACCACCTTCAGTGGAGTTTCGATGAGGTTAAGGAGATGTCACTTCATGATTTTTGTCGAGTCTGCAAGATACCCTTTGTGGGCAGCATGGAACCACACCGTAGTGATGTGGATGAATTTATTGATAGAATTGATGTAGGGGAAACGAGGAAAGCTTCAGATGCAAGAATTACTAGTATACATTTTCCTGTTCTATGTTACTTTGCAATATTTGCTAGTAGATGCTTAATTGGTCGCGGGAACAGTGGAAATCTTAGTGCTGCTGATCTTGTCATTTTGCGCCATGCTTTGTTTCGTGATACAACTGTCAGCTTAGGTGCTATTATTGCTAAACAATTAAGTCTGAACCGTACAAAGGGCCCCATCTTCAAAGGCATTTTTGCTTCATGCCTTGCTGAACACTTTGAGATACCTATTAGGCATTATGAGAAAGAGGAAAAGTTGATGCCCCTGTTTTTCTAGATTATAAGAGTATGGTAGCACATGATTTTATCGTTAAAAATAAGAAGAAGATGCTTAAGTATAATTTGATATTTGATAAATCTCACTGTGAGACTATTACCTTGCCTGCACCTTCTTTGTTTAACATACTTTCAGGCACGTACCTCATCTTGCCGGAGGCCATTTATGCATACTGGAGGCTGACACAAGTCCCAGAGCCTGAGCCTGAGCCACCACTTGACCCTTATCGACAGTCTGTTTATCAGTGGGATCCGGAGGAGATCACCAACCAGTGGCACCCTGAGGACTCTCCTCAATACACCGGAGAGAGTAGCTTCGATCCATGGGCATAGACCAACTTAGGCCAAAAGCCTAAGCTTGGGGGAGTACGTATTTCTCACCGATATTACATTCATGTTCACACACTCATGCCAGTTGTCAGTGCTCATAGTTTTTCATTGTACTATCCATGCTAGTTTATTTTCTTTTCTAAGCCTTCTTCTTGTGTGTTCGAAAAACCTTGAGAAAAACCAAAAATATTTGTTGTTGCTTTTAGCTAGTTTACTTTCCATGCCTGTAGTAGTAGTAATTAAAAGAAAACCCAAAAAGATTTCTCGTTCTTCTTTTGCTTGTTGGGAGCTTTCCCGTGTAAATAGTTCTATTTTATTTCTTTTCTTTGGGGGTCGAGAGGAGAAGACATGAGAATGTTGAGTAGCTCTCATATGCATTATTGTTGATTTAACCAAGAGCCCATATTACCTTGTCTTCTCCCTTGTATTAAATGCTTGCAGATTCCATCTTAGTCCAATGCACGTGCACTATTATTATTATCCACACCGTTCGGTCGTGCGAGTGAAAGGCAATAATGACGATATATGATGGACTGATCGGGATGAGAGAAGCTGGTATGAACTCGACCTATCTTGTTTTTGTAAATATGATTAGTTCATCGTTCCTGATTCAGCCTATTATGAATGAAACATGTTTGCAATGACAATTAGAAATTATAGTTGCTCGTGCCATGCTTAATTAGCTAGGGGTTTATAATGGTTTACCTTGCGTGCCAACATGCTATTAAAATGGTTGGGATGTGGTATGATAGGGTGGTATCCTCCCTTGAACGATTCAAGTGGCCTGACTTGGCACATGTTCACGCATGTAGTTGAAACAAAATCAACATAGCCTCCATGATATTTATGTTCATGGTGATTTATATCCTACTCATGCTTGCACTCATTGTTGATTAATCTTAATGCATGTTCACGACTGTTGTCGCTCTCTAGTTGGCCGCTTCCCAGTCTCTTTCTAGCCTTCACTTGTACTAAGCGGGAATACTGCTTGTGCATCCACTTCCATAAACCCAAAAGTTATTCCATATGAGTCCACCATACCTTCCTACATGCGGTATTTACCTGCCGTTCCATGTAAATTTGTATGTGCCAAACTCTAAACCTTCAAATGAAATTCTGTTTTGTATGCTCGAATAGCTCATGTATCAACTAGGGCTGTCAATATCTTCCATGCTAGGTGGGTTATTCTCATGATGAGTGGACTCCGCTCCTCATTCACGAGAAAATGGCTGGTAACCGGGATGCCCAGTCCCATGCTCAAATCAAAATAATTGCAAACAAAACTCCCCCAGGATTGTTATTAGTTGGAGGCACCCGTTGTTTCGAACAAGCCATGGATTGATGTTTGTTGGTGGTGGGGGAGTATAAACTTTACCATTCTGTTTGGGAACCGCCTATAATGTGTGTAGCATGGAAGATATCGAGATCTCTTGGTTGTTGTGTTGACAATGAAAGTATGCCACTCAAAATATTATTTATCTCTGTTTCAAAACTCGAGCTCTGGCACCTCTGCAAATCCCTGCTTCCCTCTGCGAAGGGCCAATCTATTTATTTTTATGTTGAGTCATCATCCTCTTATTAAAAAGCACCAGTTGGAGAGCACCGCTGTCATTCGCATGCATTGCTATTAATTTACATTGAGTATGACTGTGACTGCCCCCCCCCCCCCCCCCCCCCCCCCCCCCCCCCCCCCCCCCCCCCCCCCCCCCCCCCCCCCCCCCCCCCCCCCCCCCCCCCCCCCCCCCCCCCCCCCCCCCCCCCCCCCCCCCCCCCCCCCCCCCCCCCCCCCCCCCCCCCCCCCCCCCCCCCCCCCCCCCCCCCCCCCCCCCCCCCCCCCCCCCCCCCCCCCCCCCCCCCCCCCCCCCCCCCCCCCCCCCCCCCCCCCCCCCCCCCCCCCCCCCCCCCCCCCCCCCCCCCCCCCCCCCCCCCCCCCCCCCCCCCCCCCCCCCCCCCCCCCCCCCCCCCCCCCCCCCCCCCCCCCCCCCCCCCCCCCCCCCCCCCCCCCCCCCCCCCCCCCCCCCCCCCCCCCCCCCCCCCCCCCCCCCCCCCCCCCCCCCCCCCCCCCCCCCCCCCCCCCCCCCCCCCCCCCCCCCCCCCCCCCCCCCCCCCCCCCCCCCCCCCCCCCCCCCCCCCCCCCCCCCCCCCCCCCCCCCCCCCCCCCCCCCCCCCCCCCCCCCCCCCCCCCCCCCCCCCCCCCCCCCCCCCCCCCCCCCCCCCCCCCCCCCCCCCCCCCCCCCCCCCCCCCCCCCCCCCCCCCCCCCCCCCCCCCCCCCCCCCCCCCCCCCCCCCCCCCCCCCCCCCCCCCCCCCCCCCCCCCCCCCCCCCCCCCCCCCCCCCCCCCCCCCCCCCCCCCCCCCCCCCCCCCCCCCCCCCCCCCCCCCCCCCCCCCCCCCCCCCCCCCCCCCCCCCCCCCCCCCCCCCCCCCCCCCCCCCCCCCCCCCCCCCCCCCCCCCCCCCCCCCCCCCCCCCCCCCCCCCCCCCCCCCCCCCCCCCCCCCCCCCCCCCCCCCCCCCCCCCCCCCCCCCCCCCCCCCCCCCCCCCCCCCCCCCCCCCCCCCCCCCCCCCCCCCCCCCCCCCCCCCCCCCCCCCCCCCCCCCCCCCCCCCCCCCCCCCCCCCCCCCCCCCCCCCCCCCCCCCCCCCCCCCCCCCCCCCCCCCCCCCCCCCCCCCCCCCCCCCCCCCCCCCCCCCCGCTAGTTCTGTGTCACCCTATATTATAACTGTTGCATGAGGAATCGCATCCGACATAATTATCCATCATTGATCCATTGCCTACGAGCTTTTCACATATTGATCTTTTCTTAGTTACTTTTCTGTTGCCACTGTTACGATTGCTACAAAACTTGTCGGATCACGGGTTCCGACAAAACCCTCAAGGTTCGAACTCTGGGGTGCGCGCAAAGTTCTTTCCTCCCTACCGATCTATGCCCTAGCTTGCTAAGATCTTGCGGACGAACTTGACGAACTCACAACACGAAAGACACAAGATTTATACTGGTTCGGGCCACCATTGTGGTGTAATACCCTACTCCAGTGTGGTGGTGGTGGACTGCCTCTTGGGCTAATGATGAACAGTTACAGGGGGAAGAACAGCATCCTAAGGTTGAGGTGTTCTTTTGCTTAGCGGATGTGAGGATGGAGTGGATCCAGTCCAAGATGAGTTGCCTCTACGGTGGTGGCTAGTTCTACTTATATAGGCCCTGGTCCTCTTCCCAAATATTGAGCAGGAAGGGAGCCAACAACGGCCAATTTGAAAGGGGACAGCTAGTACAGCTTATCCTAACAAAAGTGGTCTTCGCCTGCAAAAGGCTCTGGTGGTGACGCCGCCTTGGGTTCCATGGTGACCTCTGTCTTGCCGTCCTGCTGGTCTTGGTCTCGTTGCACCGATATGGAAACCTTTGCCTGATGCCTCGGTACTCCGCGCCTGCGCTTGCTTCCTTAGCACCAAAGGGGAAACAAGGACACTGCGCGCGCTGGCACCCGCCTGATCTTGATCATCATGGCTCACGTCACGTGAACCTCGCGAGGTTTGTTCTGCCTTGATCTCTCCGCTCCTCGCGAGCCAACCTGGTGAGGCTGCTCCTGAGGAGGTCTTGTGTCGTCCGCCTCACGAGGCTTGGCCCCTCGCGAGGGTCTTGGATCCCTTGTTGATGAAGATGGGCCGTACAGGCCTGCTAGGACAGCCACGCCGTGGGCCGCAGGCAGGCAAGTCTGGGGACCCCCGTTCCCAGAACGCTGACAGTAGCCCCCGGGCCCAAGGCGCGCTCGGGCTTGGCTTCGAGGCGAAGCCAAAGGTCAAGCGTGGAGCACCGCGGGCCCCAAAAGCCTGCGGCCTTGGTCGACGCGTGGTGGTTGATTGGACGTGGGCGTCTCCGCTTCCCCACGCTGCCTCGGCAACTGCCCGATTTGACAAGTCCCTGCGACATGCAAGGAAAAACCATCATTACCTGTGATCGTGGGAGGCGCCGGTTGGCCTTCTTCTGCTATAAATGGGGAGGGGGGCAGAGCCCCCGTCGCCCATCTCTTCGCAGTCCATTTGCTTCTTCCTCCTTGCTCTCCTGCTAGTAGCAATGGCGCCAATCCGAAGGTTCTCCACCGAGGAGAAGGGAAAGGCTCCCCGCGATGAGCCAGGGCCGCTCCTGCCGAAGAAGAGGCCCGTCCGTCATCGCGACATTGTCGTGAGGGCGGAAGGGGCGAGGCCCTGGTGCGAACGGCCGCCTCTAGGGTATCCGCTGCCCTTGAACGCCCAAGCCGGGGGCTCAGGAGGAAGGAGCGACGAGCGGCGCCGCCCGCGCCACGTCCACGGCTGCCGCGCCGTGGCGACACGCGCCGTCGCCCCTGGAGTCCACGTTGCGGACTCCTCTCGCGAGCTCGTGCTGTGGGCGGCGATGCCCCCAAGCACCTGGATTCGCTTCCCGCGGTTCTTCTCCGACGTGATGCCGCCGACGGGACCCCTCGAGCTCTGGTTGTAGCATGCTGACTGCGACACCCCGGCGACTGGAGCAGAGGTTGAGGCGGTCTCCTCTGGCAAGATCTTCATGACCCGCTGCTGGGGTGAGGTCGCGCGGGTCTGCCGCGCTGAGGGCGCCCTCACGATCCACTTCAACTATGACGGCGCCTCCACGCTATTCTTCAAGGTCTTCGACGCGGATGGCAGCCGCCTAGAGTGCTGCCCTGAAGGGAAGTGCCAGGACGATGCGCGCCCGGTCTGCGGCACCTCCAGCAGCAGCAACTCTTGGGTGTCCAGCGGTTCTCCTGAGCTCTACGAGACCCCGGAGACGAGCGATGACAGCTACGTGCCCCCGAGTTCTCGTCACGCTCGGAGTAGGGCCGCGGCGTCCAGCCGCCGCCGCCGCTGATCTGGATGGGGTTGGCGCCAGCCTTCTGCGGCCCACTGTTGATGATGGCGTCGGCCACGGGAGGGTGTAGATAGGGTTCTCCTAGGTTCTCGTCCTTGGTTCCCTGCGACGAATCAAGTAGTACCCCGTGGGGGCGTGTAAAGGATCTGTAATGTCTTTTGTGGGTACTATCCTTGCTACGAAGAATTGCAAACGCGTGTCCTGTTTCGGCTCGGTCTCCCCTTTCCAACCTCGCGACGGCTCGTTGCTCTACGCTGATAGGTCCCAGTCCCCAGGCAAGCTACAGCCATCGCTGGTATGCCAGGTCGCGTGCCGTGGTCAAGGCCAGGAGGTTAGCGGCCCGAGGTCCAGTAAGAGCCCCTGAGGCGCGATGCTCAAGAGGTCCCCTTTAGCGCTCAAGCAGCCGTGGTAAGGTAAGAAAGGGATGCGACATTGCCGCAACAGGGCTGTGGCGAGCGTTACCCTTAGGCTCCAACGTTTAGCCAATCTGAGCGCGAGACTTATCTTGGCGGTTTGGGGTCGATTCCTTGTGATGCGCCGTGCTAATGTGTAGCTAGGCCAGGCCCATGCGAGCCTCCCCCTCTTCTCCACGCTCTCCTTCATGCTCTACGTCCTCGGGTCCCGGACCTCGAGCGAGCTCAGCCGCCGCTGGTATGCCAGGTCACGATGCCGTGGACAAGGCCAGGGGGTGAGGGCTGGAGAGCCAGTAGGAGCTCCTGAGTCACGATGCTCAGGATCCCCCCTTTTAACGCGCAAGCGGATTGTATGGGAGAAGAGGGAGCTCGCGGTGCCGCCCGCTGACATTCTCATGAGATTCCTACGAGCCAGCACAATGAGAAGCACGGTTTGCCATTATGGTTGTCAGTCCACCCGGTTGCCTCGTGAGGAGACGAAGGCACTGAGGGCCTGGTGAGGTGACGTGCGCGGGGCGTGCCGCGAGCCAGAGCTCGACCGCTCAGATTTGTAGACGTTGCAGGGATGGACCCATGCTCAAGCGCCGTGCCAGTGCATGCAGCCCCTGTGGGAGGTGATAGTCAAGCAGGTGACAGTCATAGACAGGTTAAGCATGGAAAGCAACCTAGCTTAGGTAAATGCAGGGAAGATACACACCACCGAGTCAGGCCCGAGTGGCTTGGGGATGATGCAGCCCGAGGGGCACCCCCAGCAAGGTAAGCTAAAGACATAAGCAAAAGGGATACATGCCACAGGGATGGACCCACGCGGCCTGGGAATGATGCAGCCCGAGGGGCGCTCCCAGTTAAACAAACTTGGAAAATGTCACCTGGTTCTGTTGATGAAGGGATGTCGGTGCAGCTGAAGGTACGCGGCAGAAGGGTCACTCCTCATGAGCCACCAGGGTCCTGAGCCTCGGGAGGCTCTAGGGGCCCAGGCGGTTCCTTGAGGACCGTCTCCATTTCCGTCAGGACGGCGCGGTGCCTGGCCTCCTGAGTCGCCAGGGTGCACCGCAAGTTGTGCTGGTAGACGAACGACACGCTCGGCAAGCCAAAAGGCATGCGAACGTAGCTGTGCGGTGGACCCTCGCAGCGGCCCACACGCGAAGGCCAGAAGAGCCCCTGAGATGCGGCCCTGTTGAGCCCTGGGACGTCGATGCAGACGCGTAGCCCAGCATCCTCGCCTGTATGGGGAGCTGCGCTTCGTGAGCGGCAGTCGCCGCGCATGGCCCTTGCGTCTTGCAGTTCCTGAGTGGTCTTGGTGATGAACTCCTGGGCGGTGGGCGCTCCTTGCCCTGTGTTCTCCTGAGGGAAACGTGCCATGAAGAACGCCTCCAAGTGGTGCCCGAGCGCCTCCCTTGTGACGTTGGCAAGGTCTGAGGCCCTCCATAAGAGAGCCCCCGAGCCCTGCCCGAGGAGGGCGCCGGGCGCGCCTTCCTATGCGATGGAGGGAGGCGCCCCTGGAGCGGGCGCAGATCCTGACGAGGTTCCAGTCGCGACGCCATCTACCTGAGGTCCCGCACGGCGCAGCTGCTTCTTCTTCTTGGGGATGGCCTCGGGAGGGCCCTCGCTCTTGCTGTCGGGGTCGTCGATTGCTGCGGCTTGAAAGGCACGCTCGAGGGAGCACACCACATCTCTTTCTTCACATGGGACCATGATGATTCCGCCGCTCCCCGGCATCTTGAGGACATTGTAGCCGTGATGGGTCACCGCCATGAACTTGGCCAGGGCTGGATACCCGAGGATGGCGTTGTACGGTAGACGGATGTGCACGACATCGAAGTCGATGAGCTCGGTGCGGTAGTTCTTGCGTTCCCCGAAGGTGACAGGGAGGCGGACCTGCCCTATCGGTGTGGTGGAGCCGTCGGTCACTCCTGAGAAAGGCTTGGTAGGCTGAAGCTGATCATACAGCACTTGGAGGTTGTCGAACATGTCGACGGACAGGACGTTGAGTCCTGCGCCGCCGTCGATGAGAGTCTTGGTAACCTGCACATTGCTGATGACTGGAGAACAAAGCATCGGGAGGGCGCCTGCGGTAGCCGCGCACTTGAGCTGATCCGCCGAACTGAAGGTGATGGTGCACTCGGACCACCTGAGCGGGCGTGTGGCCTCAAGCTTGGGGAGGACTGCATTCACTTCACAAGCAAACTGCTTGAAGATACGCTGCGAGGCTGGGGCCTGAGCTCCGCCCAAGATGCTGGCGATAGCACGTGGCTCCTGGAAGCCCCCAGCCCCCTCGTCTTGATGGTGGTCGTCGTTCCTTCTCGGTGGTGGCGGTAATGGAGGAAGGCCGGCGTTGCCCTGAGGACGATCCTCACGAGGCTGGTCCCTCCAGGCGCCCTCGCGAGGCTGATCCTACCAGCGGTCCTCACGAGGCCGGTCGCACCACTCCTGGCGCGGGCCACGATCGTCCCAGCGTCCGCCACCACGTCCTCCTCCTCGGCCGTAGCTCCGGTCGTTGCGCTCGGGGCGTCGACCGAAGCATCCTTCTCGGATGGCTCTGAGCTCTTGACAGTCACTGGTGTTGTGGGTATTCAGGTTGTGGAAGGCGTAGAACGGTCGGCTGCTCTTGGATGACTTGGGTTGATCTCTGCCGTGCTTGGTGTCCGGCTCCGCCGGGAGCACGGCTGCTCCCTTGCGCTTCACGTCCTTGGCCTTGGCTTTCTTCTCCTCCGTGTCCGCAGCCGGGAGCTCAAGGAGGGAGGGGCTCCCTTCCTCAGCTCTTGCGCACTTGGTCGCCAGGTTGAACAGCTCCTGAGATGTGCACAGCTCCTCGTGGATAGTGAGCTCCTCCTTCATCTTGACGTCACGGACGCCGTCGGAGAACGCAGAGATGATGGCCTCGTCCGTGACCTTGGGGATCTTGAGGCGAACGTTGTTGAAGCGCTGGATGTACATCTGGAGGGTCTCTCCTGGTTGTTGCTTGACGCGGCGTAGGTCACCCACGGCCGGTGGGCGGTCGCGAGTGCCCTGGAAGTTGGTGACGAAGCGGTCGCGCATCTCGTCCCAGGAGGAGATCGAGCCTAGAGGCAGGTTCAGGAGCCACGAACGGGCGCCGTCTTTGAGCGCCATGGGGAACCAGTTTGCCATGACCTTCTCGTCGCCGTTGGCCGCCTCGATGCTCAGCTCGTAGAGCTGCAGGAACTCCGCGGGGTCGGGGGTGCCGTCGTAGCAAGGAGGCAGATCTGGCTTGAACTTGCCCGTCCAGGCGACGCTACGCAGCTCGGGGGTGAAGGCGCGGCAGCCGGCCGTGGTCGCCGGGGCCCGTCTTGGAGGCGGAGATTGATCTTGGCACCCACGCGCCGCTACGGCAAGTGGCGCGGGGGCCTGCCGCGGCAGACGATCCTGGCGCGGTGGTGCGAGGAGTGGCGGAGCGTTCTCTTGCGGTCGAGGAACTTCTTGACAGCTTCTTTCTTCACGCGCGGGCGCCGGACGCGGTGGGTCACGCCGCGGAGCCGCACGCCTTGGCGCCAAGGTGCCATCTTGGGGCAGAGGCAGCGGAGGCGCTCCATGAGCCACGTCGCCCGAAGCTGGCGGAGGGCCAGGCGGAGAGAGGGACGGCGCAGGGGAGCCCCCTGCGGCGCGGACAAGCTCGGCGATGCAGTCGAGCTAGTCCTCGTAGAGGTCGTCGACTGGGCGGTAGCGCAGGAGCTCATGCGCCATGAGGAGCGCGGCCCGTGCATCCATGGGAGCGCGACGAGCGTGGGACGACGAACCAGCGGGAGTCAGCGATGTAGTGGCGGTGCGGCCGTCCCGCCGCACCGAGGGGTGCAGCGAGGATGCTTGCTGCTCGTTCCCTGCCGGGCCGGTGGCGGCGTTGGCGGCAGGCGATGGGGAACGATGAGGTGGCCCGCTGACGGGGGCCGTCTGAGCGACGCGGGTGGCGAGGGCAGCCCGGCGCTCAGCACGAGCACGGCGAGCGTCCGCCATGGAGATGACGGAGCAACTGGACGCGAAGCGACGGGAAGGAAGCTTTGGCGCACCCCTACCTGGCGCGCCAAATGTCGGATCACAGGTTCCGGCAAAACCCTCAAGGTTCGAACTCTGGGGTGCGCGCGAAGTTCTTTCCTTCCTACCGATCTACGCCCTAGCTTGCTAAGATCTCGCGGACAAACTCGACGAACTCACAACACGAAAGACACAAGATTTATACTAGTTCGGGCCACCGTTGTGGTGTAATACCCTACTCCAGTGTGGTGGTGGTGGACTGCCTCTTGGGCTGATGATGAACAGTTACAGGGGGAAGAACAGCCTCCTGAGGTTGAGGTGTTCTTGTGCCTAGCTGATGTGAGGATGGAGTGGATCCAGTCCAAGATGAGTTGCCTCTACGGTGGTGGCTAGTTCTACTTATATAGGCCCTGGTCCTCTTCCCAAATATTGAGCGGGAAGGGAGCCAACAACGGCCAATCTGAAAGGGGACAGCTAGTACAGCTTATCCTGACAAAAGCGGTCTTTGCCTGCAAAAGGCTCTGGTGGTGACGCCGCCTTGGGCTCCATGGTGACCTCCGTCTTGTCGTCCTGCTGGTCTTGGTCTCATTGCACCGATATGGAAACCTTTGCCTGATGCCTCGGTACTCCGCGCCTGCGCTTGCTTCCTTAGCACCAAAGGGGAAACAAGGACACTGCGCGCGCTGGCGCTCGCCTGGCACCTGCCTGATCTTGATCATCATGGCTCACGTCACGTGAACCTCGTGAGGTTTGTTCTGCCTTGATCTCTCCGCTCCTCGCGAGCCAACCTAGTGAGGCTGCTCCTGAGGAGGTCTTGTGTCATCCGCCTCGCGAGGCTTGGCCCCTCGCGAGGGTCTTGGATCCCTTGTTGATGAAGATGGGCCATACAGGCCTACTAGCACAGCCACGCCGTGGGCCGCAGGCAGGCAAGTCTGGGGACCCCCGTTCCCAGAACGCCGACAAAACTGCTACTGTTACTTTTGCCACCGTTACCATTACTACCATACTACTTTGCAACTAAATACTTTGCTGCAGATATTAAGTCTTTCAGGTGTGGTTGAATTCACAACTCAACTGCTAATACTTGAGAATATTCTTTGGCTCCCCTTGTGTCGAATCAATAAATTTGGGTTGAATACTCTACCCTCAAAAACTGTTGCGATCCCCTATACTTGTGGGTTATCAAGAAACTCATTGATCGGTGCGACGTCATCACCTCGGCTAGCATTGCAGGTTCATTCAAGAACATTCTCGACTCAACTAATAACATCATTACAAAGAACCTAAGGGTCCGGGAGCGGTTTGATCTCCCTATCTTCTTCGCCGTGACCCTGACAACTGGCGCGCGGACGACGGAAGCCTCGCCTTGTGCAAGTTAATGCCACTTGATAATGATACGTGTGATGTTAAGATGACATTGCTTGAGGGTAAGGCTTCGGCAGGCGCAAATGGAGATTGGGTTATTTATATTGGGTACAACTGCGAGTGGGAACTTGTGAATGTGTACACTCGTCACCAGGTTCCACTTCCAAAAATCTCAGACTACCCAGAGGTTGAGTACACTAGTATTCTACGTACGTTCAACTACGATCATGGTGACTGTCGTCTATAGAAGATAGCAATTTGTCGAGTTCCCAACCGCTCTTGGGATTACACGAACTATCAAATTGTTGCTATCTTGGACAAGCTTGTTGCCGTCCTTCATAATTCGACTCGATGGATATTGCTCAAAAATCAGTTTCTATACACGGATGTGTACTGTGATGCAATTCAATACGAGAGTCTTGTGTTTGCTGCCACCACTCGTGGCACTGTTTTCGCATGGAATCCTGATGCTTTCGGTACGTTTGTCTTCCACCATAAATATAATTGTTTCATCCACATTCATGCGGGTTAGCTAGTTTCCCTTTACTAATTAACCTTCTTGTGTTTCCAAGGTCCTGTGAACATTCCACCACCTATACTTGAAATTTTTTATAACCAAGGGGGAGATGACGATGGCGATGATCATGTGCATGAGGACGTGCAGGACCCATATACTCAGTGGCGCCTGGCAACTTATTCCGATGGATCACCTCTTCTTGTCTGTATACAGGGCACTACTGATGTTACTAAGGAAGCAGGTGTTGTCTCCCATGGTTGCACTCTCCGGACCTATTCCAACATCCGTTGCAGGGTATTCAGGATGGATACTAGTGTGCTAGCGCTAACACCTTCTCCTTGGTACAGTATTGATAGTCTTGCAGGAAACTCGCTCTTCCTTGGACAAAACTATCCAATGATGGTGAAAGGCGGTCCAGCTGCTGGTGACACAACGTTACTACCATTTATGAGAAGCAACTGTATCTGTACCTCAGACATTGCTATGGTTCCCTACCGTGGCTATCACAATATGCGTCCTGATATAGGCCGCTTCAGCCTGGATGACCAGTCCTGTGTTGGTCTCGAGATTGACAATAGCTGGCCCTTCCCAGAGAATCACTTCTGGTTCAAAGCAAGCGTTTCCAATGCCGACGAGTGGTTGAGCTGAAGTTCATTTCATTGCTTGTTATTTGTTGTGTGATGAAAACTTTAATATTTATAATGTATCCTCGTTGTCGTTGTGGGTTAATGACCTGTTGTATGTAATGCTAAATGATATGCCTGTGATAAACTTACTAAATTTACGAATGGCTTTCGAGTCGCTTCTCAGAGTGGGTGCTGCGATGAGGCAAAAAAATATTTTCTGAATACATAATTGTACGTGCATTGCAACAGGTTATCGGATGAGTCCAATCAACAATAGTACTACTACTTGTACTAGCTTCACATGCTTCGCGCGTCGGGTGGGTGTTTTTACTGTAGCTGCGAATCCCATCATCCTAGGTCCTCGGATGAGTCCAGTAGAAATTGCATTCTGATGTTTGGGATCAAACTTTCAAATTTGCTGCACTATCTCTACGTCTACGTATACGTAATACAACAAGTTTTAAACTTGAGACCAGCCATCCACCCTCACAAAGAACACTTTTTAACCTAGCACAGACTCCAGGAAATTTGGCCACAGTGTGAGGTGGGCCATATGTTAATGTGTTTGCTGTACGTAACTAGCACCTCGAATCCTCGATATATAGTAGGGTGGCATGGGCCAGAACAAGCAATCACGTCCAGGAGTACGGCACACGCCACCAGCACGACTTCCATCTGACACCATATTTCTTGGAGTCCGTGCTATGGCTATCTCTTCAACCTCCTCGTTTCTCTAACTCAGCCATCGCCCGGCGAGCGAGGTGGGGGTTTGCCGATAGTCGGTTTCCTCAACTGCGGTCCCACTTGTAAGGCCAACTTCAATGCACTACCCCAAACGGACGTCCGTTTTGCCTGGATTCTGCCCATTTGGGTAGGTCAATGGGGTCGCGTCCGGGCCATTTCTCGGATGCGGTGGCCGTGCGCCCAACGCGCGGACGCATCCCGGCCGCGTACATTTTTCTTTGCAAACACAAATCTTTTTTTCATCATTGATTTTTGGTACATGGAAATACATCACCAAATTTTGACTAGAAAGCAAGACCAAAGAAAACAAGAACCACAAGAATACATTTTAGAAGATATCCAACTTCCATAACTGCCCCTGTAAATTGGATTAGTGCCTTCTCGATGCATTCATTGTTGATCTGCGGAGGCTTGATCTTGCGTGCTTCTTTCTTCTTTGAGTGTAAAGAAGTAGATGTTCCTTCCTCGGATCTAATCTCATGTCTAGTCTCTATTCTATCAACAAGTGCACTAGTCTCATCTCTAGCCTCTATGCTAGCTAAAAGTGCTAGAACATCTACTAAATTGCGCTCTATCAATATATCGATGTACTCTTCTTCCCAATACCAAAACTTGGATCCATTCTACATAATAAAATTTTAAGTTAGCACAACTAGTCAAATCTGAGAGCACAACCAAAGCTAAAGTAGAACATACCCCATCGGTTGATCACTTGATGAACACCCATCCGGGATGTTCCGGGGTTGTAGACACGCGGCTCAAGACCTTCTTTGGGCAGTCGTCGCATGTAATGAGTGGCAACGGTGCGCCGACGAGCTTTTGGGCCAGCACCGAGCTCGGCCGATCGCCATTCATGTATCTGCCGGTGGACCGCTGACGGTGTAGATTTGAGCGGCTAGAGGAGGGGTCAGTACCTTCATGCAGCCTTGCGGCCTTGCCGGGGCCTTCCGGCCCGATGCCCGGCCAGTCCATGGCACGGCGCGGCCTCCCACAGCCGGGCGAGCTCAAGCCTGACCGGATCCGCTCCAAATCCGGCCGCCGGGTGCCCAAAACACGTAGCCGTGGTTGGGTAGCTCGGGGGCGTCGAGGGAAAGGGGGCTGGGCGAGCGCGCGTCTGAGCTGCACGCGCTGGAGTTTGCCTAAGTGAGGATGGAAGACAACACACGTTTCCCTAGCGGCGTGGCGGACCAACTGTGTGGGGGTGCAAAGTGGCTTCGCTCATGTGGGGGACGGAGGCCATTTGTTGTATGATGAAAACTTTAGTATTTACTAGAATGTTTTGTTGGAACTAATCTATAATCCAACATGTATCCTCGTTGTCTTTGTGTGTTGATGACTTGTTGTATGTAATGAATGGTATATTTCATATGCATGTCTAAACTCAATTTATGAATGGTTTTCGACTCACTTCTTGGAGTGTGAGTACCGTAGTATTATAGCCAGCATCCGGTTATATGAAGTTTCCACATC
>JAAAWM010011430.1:0-78702 GCA_036873465.1 Thinopyrum obtusiflorum | reverse complement strand
AAAATATTTTATCTTTTGTTTAGTTTTATTTATCTATCTCTATCAGATCTCAATTTTGCAAGTGACCGTGAAGGGATTGACAACCCCTTTATCGCGTTGGGTGCAAGTGTTTGATTGTTTGTGCAGGTATTAGGTGATTTGTGTGTTCTTCTCCTACTGGATTGATACCTTGGTTCTCTAACTGAGGGAAATACTTATCTCTACTTTGCTGCATCACCCTTTCCTCTTCAAGGGAAAAACCAACGCAAGCTCAAGAAGTAGCAATGTACCAGTCGTAGTTGCAAATGTTACTATTTTAACGGACTTTGTTATTCTTGATATACCTGAGGACGACAGTATGTCGATCATCCTTGGTAGACCCTTTTTGAATACTGCAGGGGCTATTATTGATTGCAACAAGGGCAATGTCACTTTTCATGTTAATGGTAATGAGCATAGGATACACTTTCCAAAGAAACAACCTCAAATGGATAGTATCAATTATAAATTCAACATTTACTATTGGAGGTTTTGAATTCCCTATTCCTACTGTCAAAAAGAAATATGACATTCTTATTTTGGGGACATGCATATCCCCGTTGAGGTAACCTAGTATTATACAAAGATTCTCCGGTTTCATGTCATTCGGAAGAAGTTTGTTAATAAGACTTGATCAACCTTGTTAATGGATTCCTTTTGAGATGGATGAATTTAGTAAACACAACTCTCTGTACCCACTTTTTACTTTCTGTTATTTAGAGTAAATAAAGAAAAAATGCTATTATTTTTCTATTTTTTGAATTATCCGTGCAATAAAAAATGACCAGAAAATAAAAGTTCTCCAAATGCCCTGAAAATTTAGTATGGTTTTTCTATAATATTTAAGAATTTTTGGCACTGAACACACCTCAGGGGGGTGCACCAGTGGGCCACAAGCCCACAGGGCGCGCCCACCCCCCCAGGGCGCGCCTAGAGGGCTTGTGGGTCCCATGTGGGTCTCCTCACTTATTCCAGCCACCCATCCACTTCGTCTTCCTCCAGAAAAAAAATCCCACCATTGCTCAAACCCGTGTTCTTGCTCATTTTGCTGCCATTTTCGATCTCCTTGCTCGGAACTCCGTTTCCGAAACTGTTTCGGGGGATTGTTCATCGGTATGTGACTCCTCCGTTGGTCCAATTAGTTTTTGCTATAGTGCTTCATTTATTGCAAATTTTTGCTGCTGTGGTGACCTTGTTCTTGAGCTTGCATGTCAATTTTATATGGTCCAAAGTAGTTTTGTTGCATGATATAGGCTCTAGACACTTGTGGGAGTAGTTGCTATTAGTTTTGTTGAGTTTGATTCACTTTTATTTCGAGTCACTAAAAATTTCAGAAATTTTCAGAGAAAAGAAAAGCTATGTGGAGGTGGTTGAGAGACTCTTCGAGTCGGAATTCGGAAGGAAATGAAAATGAGGAGAAGAAGAAGCCCAAGTACAATCTTCCTCGCGTCGTGGAGGTTCGGCCGTGTGAATGGCCAAGTGACACATTCTTGAGGGAGGCAGGAATTTATGATGATTTTTATTATTTGGCGGAGAATGCAGGCCTCATTCCTTTCCTCCAAGATAAGTGTGATCAATACCTCTTACTCATTAATACCTTCGTGCAAAATTTTCAATTTCATTCTAGGAAGGATCCTCCCATGGTAGAATTTCACTTGTATGATGAGGCTAAAGATATGACACTATATGATTTTTGCAAGGTTTGCAAAATACCTTATGAGGGCAGGCTCAGTGAGCCACGCCCTAGAGACATGGATGATTTCCTTTCTGAAACTACTGTGGGGGAAGAGAGAGGAGCGTCAGAAGCGAGAGTGGCTAGTTTACATTTTCCTGTTTTACGCTATTATTCATTATTTGCCGGGAGATGTTTAATTGGTCGAGGGGAGAGTGGAGGCCTCAGTGCCCCTGGCCTTGCCATTTTGCGCCATGCTTTATATGCTGAGAGAACTTTTAGTTTGGGCGCTATTGTTACTCGACGGTTGAACACAAACCATTCGAAGGGTACTATTTTTGGAGGTGTCTATGCCTCCTGCCTTGCTAAACATTTTGAGATACCCATTAGGCATGATGAGAAGGAGCAGATGTTATTACCCACTAAATATTTAAACTATGCTAGTATGATAGCACATGATTTTATTGCCAAAGACGATGACAAGCGACTCCTCTACAACCTAGTATTTAGTCAGGGTACTTGTGAGATTATTACCTTGCCTGCACCTTCTTTGTTCGATATTCATTCAGGCAGGTACACCATTATGCCCGAGGACATTTACATGTACTGGAGGCTGACACAATCTCCAGCACCTGAGCCAGTACCAGTTCCTGATCCGTGTCAGGAGCCTGTTTATCAATGGGAGCCACAGGAGCTCGCCAATCAGTGGAACACTTAGGACCCTCCGCAGTATCGAGGAGAGGGTTATTTTGAGCCGTGGCCATAGACCAACTTAGGCCAAAAGTCTAAGCTTGGGGGAGTACGTATTTCTCACCGACAATACATTCATGTTCACACATTCATTCCACTTGTCGATGTTCATTCTTTTTCATTGTATTATCCATGTTAGTTTATTTTTCTTGCTTTCTTCTTGTGTGTTTGAAAAACTTTGATAAAATCCAAAAATATTTCTTGTTTCTTTTTAGTTTTTATTTCTAGTTTATTTAAGCTGTAGTATTAAAATAAAACCCAAAAAGATTTCTCGTTATTCTTTTGCTTGTTGGTTTTTCTCGTTTTCGTTTTACTTGCTTCAGAAAAACCAAAAACTCAAAAAAAAATCAGTGTGTTTCTTTGAAGTTCTTTTCTTTTTCTTTGGGTCGTAAGGATAAGACCATGATGAAAATGTTGAGTGGCTCTCATATGCATTATTGTTGATCTAACAAAGAGCCCATATTACCTTGTTGACGGTGTCCTGGACTAGGGGGTACTCACCACATCGTCCCCCGACCAGGTGGATCGGGCCGAGGACCCCCATGGCGGTTCACTATTGGGCCATGATAACCCACAAGTATAGGGGATCAGTTGTAGTCTCTTTCGATAAGTAAGAGTGTCGAACCCAACGAGGAGCTAAAGGTAGAACAAAAATTCCCTCAAGTTCTATCGACCACCGATACAACTCTACGCACGCTTAATGTTCGCTTTACCTAGAACAAGTATGAAACTAGAAGTACTTTGTAGGTGTTGTAGGATAGGTTTGCAAGATAATAAAGAGCATGTAAATAAAAGCTAGGGGTTGTTTAGATAAAGAAACAACTAAGTTAGTTTTAGTAGAGAGCTTTTTTGTCACAAGAAAGTTATTTGTCCCTAGGCAATCGATAACTAGACCGGTAATCATTATTGCAATTTTATATGAGGGAGAGGCATAAGCTAACGTACTTTCTCTACTTGGATCATATGCACTTATGATTGGAACTCTAGCAAACATCCATAACTACTAGAGATCATTAAGGTAAAACCCAACCATAGCACTATAAGGTATCAAGTCCTCTTTATTCCCATACGCAAACAACCTACTTACTCGGGTTTGTGCTTCTGTCACTCACGCCACCCACCATAAGCAAATCATGAACATATTGCAAACCCTACAGTGGGGATCCCTCACGCTTGCGCGACACAGAGAGCACTATAGGACAGCACCAATAATAAAACATGCAACTCAAACCAATCACGATCATCAATCAACCCATAGGACAAAACAGATCTACTCAAACATCATAGGATAACCATACATCATTGGGAAATAATATATAGCGTTGAGCACCATGTTTAAGTAGAGATTACAGCGGGGAGCAGGGGTGTTACACCGCTGCATAGAGGGGAGAGAGTTGGTGATGACGGCGGTGAGAAGTTGGTGGTGTAGATCGACGTCACGATGATGGCCCCGGCAACATTCCGGCGCCACCGGGAGAGAGGGGGAGAGAGCCCCCTCCTTCTTCTTCTTCCTTGACCTCCCCCCTTGATGGGAGAAGGGTTTCCCCTCTGGTCCATGTCCTCCATGGTAGCGGAGGGGCGGGAGCCCCTCCGAGATTGGATCTCTCTCTCTGCTTCCTTCTGTTTCTGCGTTCCCCGATTCTGGCCTTTCACCGTTTCTTAAATTCGCGGAGATCCGTAACTCCGATTGGGATAAAATTTTAACATGATTTTTATCTGGATATTAGCTTTCTTGCGGGGAAAGAAGGGCACCAACCGCCTTACGGGGTGGCCACAAGGGTCCTGGGCGCGCCCTACCCCCTGGGGCGTGCCCCCTGCCTTGTGGCCCCCTCGGGCATCGTCTCGCGTTGATTCCAATTCCCAAAATTCACATATATTCCAAAAAAATATCCATAAGTTTTTATCGCATTTGGATTCCGTTTGATATGGATTTTTTGCGAAACAAAAAACATGCAACAAACAGGAAATGGCACTGGATCAATATGTTAGTCCCAAAAATAGTATAAAAAATTGCCAAAAGTATATGAAAGTTGTATAATATTGGCATGGAACAATCAAAAATTATAGATACGACGGAGACGTATCAGGCCAGTTCGGGCAGCCCATGCCGCATACAAGGGACATTCCACAAGACTTAGCACCCAAGACAAGGACTCTTCTAAAACCTAGGCCTCTGGTGCATTATATAAACCAAGGCCAGGCTAGTCAATAGATAAACTCATATTCATTAGAATAATCTCGTGGTAGACACATGTACTCTGTACTACACCCATATCAATACAATCAAAAGCAGGACGTAGTGTTTTACCTCCATCAAGAGGGCCCGAACCTGGGTAAAATCCGTGTCCATATTAACATCGCTCCAAGACGTCTAGCTTAGGACCCCTACTACGAGATATGTTGGATTTGACACCGACATTGGTGCTTTCATTGAGAGCCTGCTGGGTGATCGCTGTGGATCGATGAGATGATCATGTGATAGTTTTTCAGTTAGATCTGTTCCGCGTAATATCCTTTTTCTGCAAATTATTGTCGTCGCGTCGGGCTATTTGTTCGCAGTACTAGATCAAGATCAAGGAGTTTTTTATCGGCCGTGGACGTGTCCAGCGTCGGGTGATACATCGGATCCGAATCCCGCTATGGCTATTGCAGCACACATAAGCCGCCGCTTTCATGTACTGCAGGAATCCTAGAGAAGCTCGCGCGCATAGAGGCAGCAGCCGGAGAAGGAACTATTTTGTGGGTCAAGGCAGCAGCCGGAAGTATGCATAGGCGCGACTAGCGCCACGCGGAGCCGGGATTAATCATGGACGAGCAGCGGCAACCGAAGATTCGTTTTCCTCTTTTTTTTAATTCAGCACATGATTAGTGCTTGTCTCCTACTCCTATATTATATTATATCCAAAGCATGCGCAGACCAAAAGTAGTACCACTACTAATGCAATCAAGTGTTAGTTTTTGCAGCCTTACTTTTTAGGTCTGATTGAGGAACAGTGCAAACTACCTTTGCACCGACGTTTGTTAGCATCTTTGGATTTTTTTTGTCCGGAGTCTGACGAACGTCGCATCTACAGTTGAATCTGACCTATAAAATATATGATGCCACTCCATCGTCGCCATTGACCTCGGCGCCAGGATATATACTTTTTTTTACTTTGCATAAACTTAATTATGCAAATAATTATTATTTTCTATTATTATTTTTGCTTGCCCTATTTTGTGTGTGCAGGTAATCTACTTTGACTACGTCACACGGTCACCTCGGCATGCCGATGTCGTCGTCCCGCTCGCACCGACCAAGTTGTGTTGTCGCCTTGGCGTGTGTCCTTGTGCCGACATTTTTGCGCTGCCACTCCGTCAAGCTGACTTCGGCGCTCATGCCATATTTACCAGATTATTCACTTCGCATAAATTAATTATGCAATTTTTTTTGTTATTATTATTCCTTGCTTGCACTATTTTATGTCTGCAGATAACCTACTTTGACTGTGTCACACGGTCACCTCAGCGTGCCAACATCGTCGTCCCGCCCCGTTGACCAAGATGTGACATCACCTCGGCAAGCCCACCCTGCGCTGGCATCACCGCGTCGTCGTTTCTTCAAACCGACGTCCACATCGCCAACCTATTTTCGACACCTCGGCTGACATAGGGGCTCCTATGTTACCCCGCCGGCCTACTCCGTCTCCTCGGCTAGATTGGGGGCTTCACCTCTCCACAGCGGTCGTGCTGTTTTGCCACTTCGGAGTGTCGAGCTCTTCGCTCGGCCACCTCAGAACCGGCTTGGGGGCTGGGGCCTCGTCCCGCCGTAAGCTCAGGCCGCATCATCAACATCGAGCACATTAACCAGCTAAGAAGCTTTCATGCTCAAAATTTTTTAATGTTCAATTTTTGTTCGGTTTTTCCAAGCATTATATTTTCGTTAAACAAAAATAACAGTTTGTCAAAAACCATGTTTGTTAAAAATAATTTTCCTTTACCCAAGTTAACTGGGGGCTCTTAAATTTATATGAGCCATTCTATAATAAAAGTTTTCTTCTTAGTCGTTGCAAAGTCTTTTTCTGCAACTCCTTTCTCGATTCGAGTGTATGGTCAATAGCCGGATAGCCTGGCTTCTCTCTAAAGCCGCTCGGGTTTAGTTCGCTAAATTGGCCTTGGAGAAGCACTCCACCTTCGGAATAAAGAGGTTGAAGCCGAAGGCTGACCTACTTGAAGTTTAGAGATCGGATGTGTCATGTTAAAGCACGATAGAAGCACAAAGAATTTTAAAACCAATTTCAGATTGACACAAAAAAAAACTTGATTTAAGTTAGACGTAAAGTTTTTATGTGATTTTTTTGGTTCTCTGAGCTTATGGCACTTTTAACCTATTTGTATGTCTCCAGCATAAGTCTCGCAGTACAACGCCGGACTCCTCTAAAGCATCAGCAATATCAACGGGGAGCTACGACAGAGCCAAACCTACCAAAAACCAAGGTACCCCATGGAGTCCTCGGTAAAGCGTTCTTGGACATTGCTTTATATGCATCGGTTTTGAATTGTGTCTTGGGTTAATAGTTGGGTTGCCCGGCTCCGGTGCTTGCCTCCTACGTTCCGCTTTGTTCGGCTAGGTGTGCAAAGGGAGAACCACTGTGATCGTGCTTCTAGCTCAAATGGTTAAGCGCCTCAGTGGAGAAAGCCGAAAACTGACTGTCACAATGGGCGTAAACCGGTCAACGATCCGATGACTGTGTCAAAGTATAGATCGATAGAGGGTACCCCGTGTTAAATGATGGGCCTTTCATAAAATTGGCCGAAGTGTTCATGGCTTGACCTCGGCTGACGCCGAACACTAACCGGGGCTAGTAACTGACCTCCCAACTTTAAGCTCCTATGACTAAGTGAAAGTTAAAAAGCCTGCATATCTGATTGCCTTGTTTCCGCTAATGCAACCGCCTCCGGGCACCGAGACGTCGGCTAAGGGTTGTCTCGTTACTGCGGAAATACCCTGCGTAGCATCTACAAAGGGGTAGAAGCCGACGATGGGCCACTTTCAAATGATAAACGGTTGCAACGGAGTGAAAATAAACATATATCGTCAGCGTTTGTATTCAATATACAAGCGCTGCCTTCCGTAATCATCGTTATAAAGCCATAAATATGCATCAATTTGACTTAAGATTTTGGCAAAGCTGGGTTGCCTGGCTCTTGTGCTTACCCCCTACGTTCCCGATTGTTCGGCTAGGGGGTAAAGGGAGCGCCTCTGTAATTGTTACTTCCGGGTCATCCGGGTTAGTACCTCAGACTGGGTGAAGCTGAAAGCTAGCTATCTTAAGAATATAATTGGTCGGCAATGACGAAAGTGAAAATTTTGATTCATTAAGACCATAGAGTTCAGGAACTTTCCCCGAACTAAATCCTCAATATTTTCCTCCCACACTCATCGGAGGTGAGGTTTCATGATCATGGTCAGCATGGCAACCCAAAGAAAGGAACCGATAGCGGGACTATTTTCTTTGGAAGATGTTTCTTACGTTAAATAGTAATATAACATATCTCTATGCGTACCTTTGTTTATAAAACCGTATGGCCGGATTGCATTGTTTTCCATAAATCTTTGCCCTTATAACGGCTTTATAAAGTAGGAAAACACTCCTCGGCTACTGGCCGAGGAGGTTGAAGCCGATGGTCGGTCAACAAAGTTTTGTACAATGCGGATCCGAGCATTAATGATGTAGAGTACTTGGATACATAGAATCATTACACACAATTTGTGATTTTACTCCGGATATCGATCCTTAATTCGGCCACCTGTGCCCACATTAAGGCTCAAGGGCTACTGGGCTTCGGGCTTATCATTTACAAATATTAAAGGGGCACATCAATCCCCTGATCTGGTGTTGCCACCCAACCAGTGGCTCGGGGGCTACTGCATTGCCTATTCAATACAGAAAATTCAAAGTGCTCAGTGTTTGGCTTGACCAAGCTATGGGCAAATGCGTCTTCGGACAACAGTAGGGCATTTTCGGCATTAAGCTTGGCTAAAATCCTTCGACTTTTTTGAGCCAAGGTGATCTATGACACCTCGGATATAGTCCGGCGTTGGAGCTCGGATACAGTCCGGCATTGGAGCTTGGATGCAGTCCGGCGTTGGAGCTCGGCTACAAAAAGACACCTCGGATAAAGTCCAGCATTGGAGCTCGAACGCAAGAGGACAACACCGCACGGGAAATACTTCAAACCCGAGGTGTGGCGTAAAAAATAACAAGGCATTGATAAAGGCCGAAGACTTAAATGGCTCCTCGGATGCCCGACGTGTGAACTCTTTGGATTTAGCTCGACAATCCTCAAGATCGAAGATGGGAATATTTGTTGAACCAGTTTTCAAGACCGACGACCGAAGATGAAGAACAGTTTGGAAGAACCGAGGAGCGTCCTGCTACTTCTTGAGCTTGCGTTGGTTTTCCCTTGAAGAGGAAAGGGTGATGCAGCAAAGTAGAGATAAGTATTTCCCTCAGTTAGAGAACCAAGGTATCAATCCAGCAGGAGGTACAAGCAAGTCCCCAATCTATGCACCTGCACAAACAATCAAACACTTGCACCCAACGTGATAAAGGGGTTGTCAATCCCTTCACGGTCAATTGCAAAGTTGAGATCTGATAGAGATAGATAAAACAAAAAGGTAACTAAATATTTTTGGGTTTTTTGGATTATAGATCTGAAAATAAAAGATTACAAAATAGTAGATCGAAAAGCAAATATGATGGACAATAGACCCGGGGGCCATAGGTTTCACTAAAGATTTCTCTCATGAAGGCAAATAATACGGTGGGTGAACAAATTACTGTCGAGCAATTGATAGAAAAGCGCAAAGTTATGATGATATCCAAGGCAATGATTATGCATATAGGCATCACGTCCGTGTCAAGTAGACCGACTCCTGCCTGCATCTACTACTATTACTCCACACATCGACCGCTATCCAGCATGCATCTAGAGTATTAAGTTCATAAAGAACGGAGTAACGCCTTAAGTAAGATGACATGATGTAGAGGAATAAACTCAAGCAATATGATGAAAAACCCCATCTTTTTATCCTCGATGGCAACAATTCAATACGTGTCTCGCTACCCCTACTTTGTCACTGGGTGAAATCATGCAAGATTGAACCCAAAGCTAAGCACCTCTCCCATTGCAAGAAAAACCAATCTAGTTGGCCAAACCAAACCGATAATTCGAAGAGAAATACAAAGATATCAAATTATGCATATAAGAATTCAGAGAAGATTCAAATAATATTCATAGATAAGCTGATCATAAATCCACAATTCATCGGATCTCGACAAACACACCGCAAAAGAAGATTACATCAGATAGATCTCCAAGAACATCGAGGAGAACGTGGTATTGAGAATCAAAGAGAGAGAAGAAGCCATCTAGCTACTAGCTATGGACCCGTAGGTCTGAGGTAAACTACTCACGCTTCATCGGAAGGGCAATAGGGTTGATGTAGATGCCCTCCGTGATCGAATCCCCCTCCGACAGGATGCCGAAAAAGGCCCCAAGATGGGATCTCACGGGAACAGAAGGTTGCAGCGGTGGAAAAGTATTTTCGTGGCTCTCTTTGAGGGTTCTGGAATATACGTGAATATATAGGATGAAGAAGTAGGTCAGGGGACTCCCGAGGGGGCCACAAGGCAGGGGGCGTCCCCCTAGGGCGCGCCCTCCACCCTTGCCGCCGTCTTGTGGGTCTTCTGCCTTGGACTCCAAGTCCTCTGGGTGTCTTCTAGTCCAAGAAAAATCTTTGTAAAGTTTCATTCCGTTTGGACTACGTTTGATATTCCTTTTCTGCGAAACTCAAAGATAAGAATTGAAAACATAAAGAGAGCATCATGAAGCATATGACAAGCACATTTAAGTCTAACCCACTTCCTATGCATAGGGATTTTGTGAGCAAACAACTTATGGGAACAAGAATCAACTAGTATAGGAAGGCAAAACAAGCAAAACTTCAAGATTTTCAACACATAGAGAGGAAACTTGATATTATTGCAATATGTAAGAGCATATGTTCCCCTCTCATAATGATTTTCAGTAGCATCATGAATGAATTCAATAATATATCTATCACATAAAGCATTCTTTTCATGATACATAAGCATAGAAATTTTATTACTCTCCACATAAGCAAATTTATTCTCATCAATAGTAGTGGGAGCAAATTCAACAAAATAACTATCATGTGATTGAAAATTAAAATCATGATGACAAGTTTCATGGTCATCATCATTCAATATAGCAAACATGTCATCACCATAATCATCATAGATATGAGGCACGCTTTCATCATAATAAATATTCTCATCAAAACTTGGGAGACTAAAAATATCATCTTCATCAAACATAGCATCCCCAAGCTTGTAGCTTTGCATATCACTAGCATCATGGATATTCAAAGAATTCATACTAACAACATTGCAATCATGCTCATCATTTATGCCAAACATCTTATTGAACTCTTCTTCTATTAATTGAGCACAATTTTCCGATCCATCATTTTCAAGAAAGACATGATAAAGAAGAATAATATGAGGCCACCTCAATTCCATTTTTTTGTAGTTTTCTTTTATAAACCAAACTAGTGATAAAACAAGAAACTAAAAGATTCAATTGCAAGATCTAAAGATATACCTTCAAGCACTCACCTCTCCGGCAACGGCGCCAGAAAAGAGCTTGTTGTCTACTACGTAACTTTATTCTTGTAGACTCGTGTTGGGCCTCCAAGCACAGAGTTTTGTAGGACAGTAGTAATTTTCCCTCAAGTGGATGACCTAAGGTTTATCAATCCGTGGGAGGCGTAGGATGAAGATGGTCTCTCTCAAACAACCCTGCAACCAAATAACAAAGAGTCTCTTGTGTCCCCAACACACCAAATACAATGACAAATTGTATAGGTGCACTAGTTCGGCGAAGAGATGGTGATAAAAGTGTAGTAACGATAGTAGATATTGATTTTTGTAATAGTAACAATAAAAAAACAGCAAGGTATCAAGTAACAAAAGTGAGCACAAACGGTATTGCAATGCTTGAAAATGAGGACTAGGGTCCGTACTTTCGCTAGTGCAATCTCTCAACAATGCTAATCTAATTGGATCATGTAGCCATCCCTCAATGTGCGATGAGGAATCACTCCAAAGTTCCTATCTAGCGGAGAACATAAGACGAAATTGTTTGTAGGGTATGAAACCACCTCAAAGCTATTCTTTCCGGTCAATCTATCCTAGAGTTCGTACTAAAATAACACCAAGCTATTCTTTTCGATCGATCTAACCAAGAGTTCATACTAAAATAACACCATATGATACACATCAACCAACTCTAATGTCACCTAAATACTCCAATGTCACCGCGAGTATCCGTGAGTTGATTATACGATAGGCATCAAACAATTTCAGATTCATAATACTCAATCCAACACAAAGAACCTCAAAGAGTGCCCCAAGATTTCTACCGCGGAAACAAAGACAAGAACGTGCATCAACCCCTATGCATTGATTACCCCAATGTCACCTCGGGAATCCCTGAGTTGAGTGCCAAAACATATATCAAGTGAATCAATATGATACCCCATTGTCACCACGGGTATTCATAGCAAGACATACATCAAGTGTTCTCAAATCCATAAAAGTATTCAATCCGATAAAATGAAATCTCAAGGGGAAAACTCAATTCACAACAAGATAGAGAGGGAAAACACCATATGATCCAACTATATTAACAAAGCCCGTGATACATCAAGATCGTGACATCTCCAGAACACGAGAGAGAGAGAGATTAAACACATAACTACTGTTACAAACCCTCAGCCCCGAGGGTGGACTACTCCCTCCGCATCATGGTGGCCGCCGGGATGATGAAGATGACCACCGGTGATGATTTCCCCCTCTGGCAGGGTGCCGGAAAGGGGTCTAGATTGGTTCTTCATGGCAAGAGGCTTGCGGCGGCGGAACTTCTGATCTAGGGTTATCTTCGGGGGTTTTGGAATATTTAGGAATTTATAGGGTGAAGAGGCGGTGCGGGAGGCCACCGAGGTGGGCACAACCCACCAGGGCGCGCCTGGCCTGGGCCACCAGGCGCGCCCAGGTGGGTTGTGCCCCCCTCGGGGCACCCCTCTGGTACTTCTTTGGCCCACTGGATGTCTTCTGGTCCAAACAAAATCTCCAAAAAAAATTGCTGTGTTTGGACTCCGTTTGGTATTGATTTTCTGCGATGTAAAAAACAGCAACTGGCACTGGGCACTATATCAATAGGTTAGTCCAAAAAATGAAATAAAGTTGCTATAAAATGGTTGTAAAACATCCAAGAAAGATAACATAACAGCATGAATACTTCATAAATTATAGATACGTTGGAGACGTATCACACAACCCCGATGACAAGCCAAGCAATTGTTTCATCCTTTTGATGTTCTCAAACCTTTTCAACTTTCACGCAATACATGAGCGTGAGCCATGGATATAGAACTATAGGTGGAATAGAATATGGTGGTTGTGGAGAAGACAAAAAGAAGGAGATAGTCTCACATCAACTAGGCATATCAACGGGCTATGGAGATGCCCATCAATAGATATCAATGTGAGTGAGTAGGGATTGCCATGCAACGGATGCACTAGAGCTATAAGTGTATGAAAGCTCAAAAGGAAACTAAGTGGGTGTGCATCCAACTTGCTTGCTCAAGAAGACCTAGGGCATTTGAGGAAGCCCATCGTTGGAATATACAAGCCAAGTTCTATAATGAAAAATTCCCACTAGTAATATATGAAAGTGACAAAATAGGAGACTCTCTATCATGAAGAACATGGTGCTACTTTGAAGCACAAGTGTGGAAAAGGATAGTAACATTGTCCCTTCTCTCTTTTCTCTTATTTTTTTGGTGGGCTTCTTTGGCTTCTTTTTTTATTTGGGCTTCTTTTATTTTATTTGGGCTTCTTTGGCCTCTTTTATTTTGATAACCTCACATGGGACAATGTTCTAATAATGATGATCATCACACTTTTATTTACTTACAACTCAAAATTACAACTTGATACTAGAACAAAGGTATGACTCTATATGAATGCCTCCGGCGGTGTACCGGGATGTGCAATGATCTAGCATAGTAAATGACATCAAAAAACGGACAAGCCATGTAAACATCACGCTAGCTATCTTACGATCATGCAAAGCAATATGACAATGATGGAGCGTGTCATACTAAACGGAATGGTGGAAGTTGCATGGCAATATATCTCGGAATGGCTATGGAAATGCCATAATAAGTAGGTATGGTGGCTGTTTTTAGGAAAGTATAGGATGGGTGTAATGCACCGGCGAAAGTTGCGCGGTACTAGAGAGGCTAGCAATGGTGGAAGGGTGAGAGTGCGTATAATCCATGGACTCAACATTAGTCATAAAGAACTCACATACTTATTGCAAAATCTATTAGCTATTGAAACAAAGTACTACGTGCATGCTCCTAGGGGGATAGATTGGTAGGAAAATACCATCGCTCGTCCCCGACCGCCACTCATAAGGAAGACAATCAATAAATACCTCATGCTCCAACTTCGTTACATAACGGTTCACCATACGTGCATGCTACAGGAATCACAAACTTTAACACAAGTATTCTTACCAATCCACAATTACTCACTAGCATGACTCTAATATCACCATCTTCATATCTCAAAACAAATGCAAGGAATCAAACTTCTCATAGTATTCAATGCTCTATATGAACGTTTTTATTATATCCCTCTTGGATGCCCATCATATTAGGACTAAATTCATAACCTAATCAAATTACCATGCTGTTTAGAGAGACTCTCAAAATAATATAAGTGAAGCAAGAGAGTTCAATAATTTCTATAAAATAAAGCCACCGCCGTGCTCTAAAAAGATATTTGTGAAGCACTAGAGCAAAATTGCCTAGCTCAAAAGATATAAGTGAAGCACATAGAGTATTCTAATAAATCACGATTCATGCGTGTCCCTCTCAAAAGGTGTGTACAGCAAGGATGATTGTGGCAAACTAAAAAGCAAAGACTCATATCATACAAGACGCTCCAAGCAAAACACATATCATGTGGTGAATAAAAATATAGCCTCAAGGAAATTTACCGATAGACGAAGACGAAAGAGGGGATGCCATCCGGGGTATCCCCAAGCTTAGGCTGGTTATACTTGAATATTACCTTGGGGTGCCTTGGGCATCCCCAAGCTTAGGCTCTTCGCACTCCTTATTCCATAGTCCATCAAATCTTTACCCAAAACTTGAGAACTTCATAACACAAAACTCAACAGAAAACTCATGAGATCCGTTAGTATAAGAAAATAAATCACCACTTTTTGGTACTGTTGTGAACTCATTATTTATTTATATTGGTGTAATATCTACTGTATTCCAACTTCTCCATGGTTCATACCCCCCGATACTACCCATAGATTCATCAAAATAAGCAAACAACACATAGAAAACAGAATCTGTCAAAAACAGAACAGTCTGCGAAGCTCTGAATTGTTATAATACTTGTGTAACTTCAAAAAATCTGCAAAATTAGGAAAACGTAGAAAATTTGAATATAAATCTTGTGTAAAAAATTAAGGGTTTTTTACACACTTTAGTGAATTTAAACAATTCTGTTACTGGACACAAAAGTTTCTGTTTTTCAGCAAGATCAAATCAACTATCACCGTAAGCCATTCCAAAGGTCTTACTTGGCACAAACACTAATTAAAACACCAAAACACAATTACTACAGAGGTAATAATGTGTATTTTATTCAAGAACAGAATCAAAACAAAAAAAACACAAAAATAAAATTGGGTTGCCTCCCAACAAGCGCTATTGTTTAACGCCCTTACCTAGGCATAATGCAATAGATCTAGGTATTGTCATCTCTGGTATGCAATCTCTTTTTCATCAAATCTTCCAAAACTCATCTTAACAAATCTATTCTTTCCTTTATTTCCCTTCTAGTAGGTGAACTTAAAGAAAAGGACTTTGATTCGTGATTTTGACATTCATAAACCCGTAATCTGGATCATCACCGTATATATCATCATATAAAATATGTACCTTGTTTCTAACGGGTTCTTTAATCATTTTTTCCAACCAATCCTTATTGAACCCTACATAAATTCCCCTTGTAATCCAATCAAATTCCTTGAAAGCCTCAAGGTACAAGGTTTGAGTGATTTCCGAATAGGGAACCCTCCTCCTAAGATTGTTGCTGTAAGATTGATAATCCCTAGATTCCAAACTACGCATAGTTTCTTTATCATGGAGGATTTCTTCAATCGGAGGGTGTTCAACATTTTTATTATAGAAAGCAAAAATATCCCTAGCCTCTTGTATTATAAAATTAAATTCCCGCATAAGGATGATAGTGGCAATCTTTTTAGCTTTGGGATGATTAATATTGGGAAGTTCATAAAACACTTTTTGCAAAGCAGGATGGATGTGCACAAATTTTCTTTCTAGTTTTTCAACAAGCATGACAATGGCATCAGCAAATTGTATCGAGAAGAATAGATCTTTTACTAATAGGCATAGTTTTCGTACAATCAAAGAATTCTTGAATAACACTTTTCCCAATAATGTTACCATCTCCCACACGAAAAGTTTTTGCTTTGTAATTAGGGGGAGCTTCAGCTTCATGATCTAAAGAACAAGATCCAAATTTTTCCTCAAGATTTATACTAGCAGAATCCTCAAAAATTTCAGCGAAAACCTCCCCAGATTCAGACATGGTGGCAAAAACTGATCTAGCAAATGGGCAAACAAAAAGCAAGCAAAAAGACGAACGGAAAAAGGGCGAATAAAAAGGCAAATCTTTTTGTGTTTTTCTGAAAATTGTTTTAGAAGTGGGGGAGAGGAAAACGAGAGGCAAATGGCAAATAATGTAATGCAAGAGATGAGAGTTTATGATGGGTACTTGGTAGGCTTGATGTAGACCTCCCCGGCAACGGCGCCAGAAATTCTTCCTGCTACTTCTTGAGCTTGCGTTGGTTTTTCCCTTGAAGAGGAAAGGGTAATGCAGCAAAGTAGAGATAAGTATTTCCCTCAGTTAGAGAACCAAGGTATCAATCCAGTAGGAGGTACAAGCAAGTCCCAATCTATGTACCTGCATAAACAATCAAACACTTGCACCCAACGCGATAAAGGGGTTGTCAATCCCTTCACGGTCAATTGCAAAGGTGAGATCTGATAGAGATAGATAAAACAAAAAGGTAACTAAATATTTTTGGGTTTTTTGGTTTATAGATCTGAAAATAAAAGATTGCAAAATAGTAGATCGAAAAGAAAATATGATGGAAAATAGACCCGGGGGCCATAGGTTTCACTAGAGGCTTCTCTCATGAAGGCAAATAATACAGTGGGTGAACAAATTACTGTTGAGCAATTGATAGAAAAGCGCAAAGTTATGACGATATCCAAGGCAATGATTATGCATATAGGCATCACGTCCGTGTCAAGTAGACTGACTCCTGCCTGCATCTACTACTATTACTCCACACAACAACCGCTATCCAGCATGCATCTAGAGTATTAAGTTCATAAAGAACGGAGTAACGCCTTAAGTAAGATGACATGATGTAGAGGAATAAACTCAAGCAATATGATGAAAACCCCATCTTTTTATCCTCGATGGCAACAATTCAATACGTGTCTCGCTACCCCTACTTTGTCACTGGGTGAAATCACGCAAGATTGAACCCAAAGCTAAGCACCTCTCCCATTGCAAGAAAAACCAATCTAGTTGGCCAAACCAAACCGATAATTCGAAGAGAAATACAAAGATATCAAATCATGCATATAAGAATTCAGAGATGATTCAAATAATATTCATAGGTAAGCTGATCATAAATCCACAATTCATCGGATCTCAACAAACACACCGCAAAAGAAGATTACATCAGAAAGATCTCCAAGAACATCGAGGAGAATGTGGTATTCAGAATCAAAGAGAGATAAGAAGCCATCTAGCTACTAGCTATGGACCCGTAGGTCTGAGGTAAACTACTCACGCTTCATCGGAAGGGCAATAGGGTTGATGTAGATGCCCTCCGTGATCGAATCCCCCTCTGGCAGGATGCCGAAAAAGGCCCCAAGATGGGATCTCACGGGAACAGAAGGTTGTGGCGGCAGAAAAGTATTTTTGTGGCTCTCTCTAAGGGTTCTGGAATATATGTGAATATATAGGATGAAGAAGTACGTCAGGGGACTCCCGAGGGGGCCACAAGGCAGGGGGGTGCCCCCCTAGGGCGCGCCCTCCACCCTTGCCGCCGCCTCATGGGTCTTCTGGCTTGGACTCCAAGTCCTCTGGGTGTCTTCTGGTCCAAGAAAAATCATTGTAAAGTTTCATTCTGTTTGGACTCCGTTTGATATTCCTTTTCAGCGAAACACAAAAACAAGGAAAAAACAGAAACTGACACTGGGCTCTAGGTTAATAGGTTAGTCCCAAAAATAATATAAAATAGCATAATAATGCATATAAAACATCAAAAACAGATAATATATTAGCATGGAACAATAAAAAATTATAGATACATTGGAGACGTATCACGTCCCCAACTTGAAGACCGGTTCACGGGGCTACTGACGGTGTCCTGGACTAGGGAGTATGTAACACCCCCTTGTAATAAACTCAGTGACACTCTGTTAAACTTGCCAAGTCATGATCATTTGCAGAGCCAAGTCATATGGGTTATGGTCCAATTCAAATTCAAACCTGAAAATCAACTCAAATTCAAAAGTGCAAAATAAATTTGCTCAAACACAGATGGGAAAATGTTCATTAAATGGCAAATAATCCAGGAACATTTATAAAACCATCATCAAAATATTTGGAGCTAGATAAATGGCTCAAATAATTTGAAACAGCAACAAATCAGTCATTTATAATCCATTTAAAATCTTTTCAAATACAAATGGTTTCCAAATCTGTCCAAACCACTTTTTGGTGAGACCTAATAACGCATTGTAATATTGGGGACAATTCTCATACTTTACAAAAATGCGAAAGTGCCCTAAATAAATCAAAACAGAAAAGAATAGAGGAAATGAAAAGAAATAAAAGAAAAAGGCCTAGGTTGGACTGGACCAAGTGCACAGTGCACCGGCCCAGCCCAGTAGCCCACACCGTCTCCCTCCTTGCCTCGCTGTCGCCGCGCCCGTGGCTGCGCGCGCGCGCGCCGACGACAGGACGACACGGCGGCCGCCACCGACGCTACAGGAGGGGTTGGGGGGATAAGGGAGCCCCGTCCATTACCCCTAGTCCTCCTCATCCACTCGCCGCTCCTCCCTCGTTCCTCCCTAGCTCGCGCTCGCCTTTTCTCCCAACTGCCCGAGCGACACCGTCGCCGAAGCTCGTCGCAGCCACGGCCACCGACGTCCTCGTGTCCATCCATCGTGTCTGCCGACTCCGCCTCGTTCGTCTACGACGTCCACCGTCACCATTTTGCTCGGAGAGGACCGCACGGACGGGATCGAGCGCGTCGCCGATCTCTCTGTCGCCGGCGATCTCCTTCGGCTCCGACGACAACCACTGCTGCTACTAACTTGTCGCGGGTCTTCCTTGACCGCACGGTGAGCCGCATCTCCTCCCCACTCTCTTTCCCCGCTCCAGCTCGCCCGTAGCCGCCGATCTGCGTGAGCCCGAACCCGCCGCTGCTTGATCTCGTCGCCGGCCACATTCCGGTAACCACAAGCACACGCGAGCCTGTCCGTCAAGTTCGCACGCGTGTGTAGATCATCATCGTGCCTTTAGCTCGAGCTGCCGCGCGCTGTATCGCCGTGTTGCATGACGCCCGAGCTCCGGCGCCGCTCCGGTCCTCGCCGCCGACGCTATAGTCCACCTCAGCTCGCGAGACCGCCGGCGTTGGAAGCGCACGATTCCCCTCGTTCGAACGCGACCAGCCCCATGCGTTTTGGTGCATTGTAGCGGATTTCTGACGCCGTTCGCGCCCCTCCGCCGCGTCTGGAGGTTGCCGGCGATGAGCCGCCGGCCGCCGCCACGTTGGCAGGCCTGGGGCCACCCTCCAGTGACACTGCCAGTGGCCCCCACTGGCCCTGTTGACTGGTTTGACCAGTCAACGCGCTGACGTGGCCGTCCCAGAGCCACCGACACGCGGGCCCCACCGCTCAGATAATTAACTAAAATGGTTTTTGTAAAGAAAAATAAATTAATTACCCTAATTAGTCTATGACAGGTGGGTCTAGTAGCTTAATTAGCTAATTAGTTTAAATTATCTCACTGTTAAAGTAACAGAGGCTGACATGTGGGTCCCACTGGACCCACATGTTAGGTTTGACTGGTCAGCCGTTCTGTTGACTTGCTGATGTCAGCATTGCCTCATGCTGACGTCATAATTCCCTTTTTCTGTTAAATAAATAAATTCCAGAAATTCAAATAAACTTTGAAAATTCATAACTTTTAAACCGTAGCTCGGATTGAAAAAGTTAAAACATGAAAGTTGCTCAGAACGACGAGCCGAGTCTGATCGTGCCGTCTGTTTCCTTGCCGGAGCCCCCTACGTAGAAGAACTCGTAACTCCGGGCCCGATTCCGGTAGATGAATAGTGCACAGACGCCGGGTATTAAATCCCGTGATAACCCTAAAACAACCGTAATAACTCAGAAGCATCTTTAGACAACCCTGCACTGCATCGTAGCATAGCATGCACCATGTTGCACCTATTTACATTGTGTTTACCTGTTTCTTCCCCCTCTTCTCTCTCAGTAGACACCGACGCAGACGTAGCTCCCGAGGCGGACGCAGCTCCGGAGTACGACTACGTCCCTGGCGACACCACCGACGATCTTGCCCTTGCCCCAGAGCAGACAGGCAAGCACCCCCATTTTGAGCATTCCGATATCGCCCATTCTCTTCTCTCTCATGCTTGCATTAGAATTGCTGCTGCTACTGCTTTACCTATTCTGATGCATAGCCTGCCATTTGTAACCTGCTTTGTTACCTACTGCTTATCCTAAACTGCTTAGTATAGGTTGGGTAGAGACCATATGAGACCCCTCTCATCCCGACTGCCCCGCTGGAGTATCAGAAGACCCGTTCACCGGGATCGAAGACTAGGACTTGTCACCGCACATCACTTCCCCCTAGATACTCGACACCACTGGGTTACTATCGAGTGCCGAGGGTGGTACCTCGTCAGCACTTCGATGATAACCTTGTGGGTTAGTTATTCGGACGTGGTAAGCGAGGGTGAATCCTCCTACACCACCCCCGATAACGACGTCGTCGTGCAACACTCCATCAGGTGGAATTCCGTCGAGGGTGATACCTCAGGGTTCCCTTGATGTCAGACACACAGTTACCATGGATAATTACAGCTTTGCACAGAAACATGTTACTAAAGACGGGTCGGCCCTGAGGGGTACGAGCGCGAGCATATTGCGGAGTGATGTGGACTCGGGTGTACCTGGAGGGTACCCGAGAGTTGAACACGAGGCGTGGCCGGGCATTCATAGCCCTTGCCGCGAGTCCTCGAGACGGGGCGACGGGGTCACATCTTTCGTGAGTCTCTGCTCGTTACCGCACTGCCAACACACTAAACGGTTTGGATATTTGATCCGAGGGGCCTCTGGCCCGATAGCACTAACCATCACGCGGGCATAGTATGGGCATTCTGCGTCGTATACTTCAGGCGGAGCTTAATGGACGTCAGCGACTGAGCGGCACATGCTGGGTTGGACTGGGAACGCAACCGCGCTTGTATAAGGGGTTGCTAGGTCTGCTCACCGGCGGTGCACGTAACGTGCAGGAGTTCCCGGGGCGATGGCCCAAGACCCCTAGGGGCATAGGTTAGTCCGGCACGCTGACCTCTCTGTTAAGTATTTGGTCGAGTTGCGACGTGTTGCTTAGCCGAGGCCGGGCATGACCCAGTAAAGTGTGTCCGGCCGGAGTTAACCGAGCGTGGTGGGTAAGTTGGTGCACCCCTGCAGGGAAGAAACTTCTATCGACAGCATGTCCTACGGTAACGGACACTCGGAGTTGTATCCCGATCGGTACAACTAGAACTTGTGCTGAGAACTGGATAGTACGGCTCTGGGATTGCTTTCTCGCAGGGAGTCGAGAAAGGATCTCATGTCGAGGTTGATGACACTACTACTACTTTACATTGTGTATTCTGCTCTCTTCTCATGCTGCAAGACTGATGATGAAGCTGAAGATGCTAGTCTTCGATAGGACTAGGTTTTCCCCTCTATTCTGGCATTTCTGCAGCCCAGTCCACATATATAGCCCCCTTTGAAAATGTTGCATATGTAGTGTAGATCCTTGCTTGCTGAGTACTTCGGATGAGTACTCACGTTTGCTTTACTTTCTTTTTCCCCCATTTTCATTTGATGCCACCAGACGACGGAGCCCCTGAGCCAGCTGCCCCAGTCGACGACCATGGTTACTACTACTTCCCGTCCGGCGACTACTACTACTACGAGGAGCCGACTGACGACCAGGAGTAGGATTGGAGGGCCCTAGGCAGGAGGCCTACGCCTTTCGATCGTAGCTTTTATTTTACCCCGCCTCTGTGAAGGCATGTCTCTCTCTCTGTAATATATCTGTACTCAGATATCTGATGCTTCCGCTGACGCTTGTATTCCATCGAGCTATGTATTCGAGCCCGCGAGGCCCTGGCTTGTAATATAAAGCTTGTATGACTTTATTTATGTTTTAGAGTTGTGTTGTGATATCTTCAAGTGAGTACTTAGGCTTGATCGTGTGCATTTGAGTGTATGGTTAGTGCACGATTAAGCCGGGGTCGTCACAGGGTACTCACCACATCGTCCCCCGACAAGGTGGATCGGGCCGAGGACCCCCCATGGCGGTTCACTATTGGGCCAGTTCGGGCAACCCATGCCGCATACAAGGGACATTCCACAAGACTTGGCGCCCAAGACAAGGACTCTTCTAAACCCTAGGCCTCTGGTACATTATATAAACCGAGGCCAGGCTACTCAATAGATCAACTCATATTCATTAGAACAATCTCGTGGTAGAGACATGTACTCTGTACTACACCCATATCAATACAATCAAAAGCAGGACGTAGGGTTTTACCTCCATCAAGAGGGCCCGAACCTGGGTAAAATCCGTGTCCATGTTACCATCGCTCCAAGACGCCTAGCTTAGGACCCCTACTACGAGATATGTCGGATTTGACACCGACACTTGTCTTCTCCTTTGAATAAATGTTTGCAGATTCCAGCTTAGTCCAATGCATGTGCACTCTTATTATTATTCACATCGTTCGGTTATGCAAGTGAAAGGCAATAATGACGATATTTGATGAAATGATTTAGATGAGGAAAAGCTGGTATGAACTCGACCTATTTTGTTTTTGTAAATATGATTAGCTCATTGTTCCTGATTCAGCCCATTATGAATGAAACATGTTTGCAATGACAATTAGAGATTATAGTTACTCATGCCATGCTTAATTAGCTAGGGGAGGATAATGGTTTGTCTTGTGTGCCAACATGCATTTAAAATGGTTGTGATGTAGTATGATAGGATGGTATCCTCCTTTGAATGATTTAAGTGGCTTGACTTGGCACATGTTCATGCATGTAGTTGAATCAAAAACAACATAGCCTCCACAATATTTATGTTCATGGTGATTTATATGCTACTCATGTTTGCATTCAATGTTGATTAATCTCAATGCATGTTTATGACCGTTATCGCTCTCTAGTTGGTCGCTCCTCAATCTTTTGCTAGCCTTCACTTGTACTAAGCGGGAATATTGCTTGTGCATCCACTTCCTTAAACCCAAATTTGTTCCATATGAATCCACCATACCTACCTATATGCGGTATTTACCTGTCGTTCCAAGTAAATTTGCATGTGCCAAATTCTAAACCTTCAAGTAATAATCTATTTTGTATGCCCGAATCGCTCATGTAGCGACTAGGGGCTGTCAGTATCTTCCATGCTAGGTTGGCTATTCTCACAATGAGTGTTTATTCACTTGTCATTCACGAGAAAGTGGCTGGTAATCCTGATGCCCAGTTCCATGCTCAAAATCAAATCAAAGTATAATAATTAAACAAAACTCCCCCAGGACTGTTGTTGGTATGGACGGTACCCGTGGATGCGGCTAGCCGTGGAGTGTGATTGTTGGTGGAGGGGGAGTAAAAACTTTACCATTCTGTTTGGGAACCGCCTATAATGTATCTAGCATGGAAGATAGTGAGATCTCTTGGTTGTTATGTTGACAATGAAAGCATACCGCTCAAAATTATATTCATTTCTGTTTCAAAAGCCTCGAGCTCTGGCACCTCTGCAAATCCCTGCTTCCCTCTGCGAAGGGCCTATCTATTTACTTTTATTGTTGAATCATCATCTTCTTATAAAAAGCACCACCTGGAGAGCACCACTGTCATTTATATGCTTTGTTATTAATTGATGTTGAGGCGGTCTCAGAAAGGGCTAGCGAGATACCATTTTGTTATATTATATCATGATTGTTTTGAAAAAGTGTTGTCATCTGAGATGTATTATTATTGCTTGCTAGTTGATTATGCCATTGATATGAGTAAATGTGAGACCTAAACGTTATTGTGAATATGGTTAGTTCATTATCTTTGCTGAAAACCTGAATATTGGCTGGGCATATTTGCAACAACAAGATCAAACGAAGTTTGTAAAAGTTTTTCTTTGTCAGTTTTAGTTTGTCAACTGAATTGCTTGAGGACAAGCAATGGGTTAAGCTTGGGGGAGTTGATATGTCTCCATCATATCTACTTTTCCAAACTCTTTTGCCCTTGTTTTGGACTCTAATTTGCATGATTTGAATGGAACTAACCCAGACCGACGCTGCTTTTAGCAGAATTGCCATGGTGTTATTTTTGTGCAGAAATCAAAGTTCTCGGATTGACCTAAAGATTTATGAAGAATTTTTGTGGAATATATAAAAAATACTGGCGCAAGAAGTTACCAGAGGGGTGCCACCCGGAGGCCACAAGCCCTGGGGGTACCCATCCTCCTAGGGCGCGCCCTGCAGGCTTGTGGACCTCCTGGACCGCCTTTGACCCTAATTCCAACGCTATATATACCTATTCATGGAGAAAAAATCGAAAAGAAGGATTCATCACATTTTACGATTCGAAGCCGCCACCGCCTCTTGTTCTTCATCGAGAGGGCTGATATGGAGTCCGTTCGGGGCTCCGGAGAGGGGGATTTGTTGCTATCATCATCATCAACCTTCCTCCATCGCCAATTTCATGATGCTCACCGCCGGGAGTGAGTAATTACATCGTAGGCTTGCTGGACGGTGATGGGTTGGATGAGATTTATCATGTAATCGAGTTAGTTTTGTTAGGGTTTGATCCCTAGTATTGACTATGTTCTGAGATTGATGTTGCTATGACTTTGCTATGCTTGTCACTAGGGCCCGAGTGCCATGATTTCAGATCTGAACCTATTATGTTTTCATGAATATATGTGAGTTCTTGATCCTATCTTGCAATTTGTAGACACCTATTACGAGTTATGATCCGCATACCCCAAGGTAACAATAATTGAGATTCTTTCCGGTGATTACCGTAGTTTGAGGAGTTCATGTATTCACTAAGTGCTAATGCTTTGGTCCGGTTCTCTATTAAAAGGAGGCTTTAATATCCCTTAGTTTCCATTAGGACCCCGCTGCCACGGGAGGGTAAGACAAAAGATGTCATGCAAGCAAGGTTGTCAGAATCACGATTTTGAATCGGATCGGAGCTCCGATGGTAGGATCGCAAATCGTAGAATCTTCACTATCAGGATCGTAGAAACGTAGATTCTATGGACTAAAATCGTAGAATCAGAGGGGTTAGTTTGGATCGTAAAGTCGTAGAATCGTATAACAAAATCGCGATTCTGACAACCTTGCATGCAAGTTCTTTTCCATAAGCACGTATGACTATATACGGAATACATGCCTACATTATATTGATGAATTGGAGCTAGTTCTGTGTCACCCTAGGTTATGACTGCTACATGATGAATATTATCCAACACAATTATCATTGCCGATCCAATGCCTATGAGCTTTTCACATATTGATCTTTACTAAGTTACTTTCATTGCTACTGCTGTTACAATCACTACAAAACTGCTACTATTACTTTTGACATCGTTACCGTTACTTCCATACTACATTGCTACTAAACACTTTGTTGTAGATATTAAGTCTTTTAGGTGTGGTTGAATTGACAACTCAACTGCTAATACTCGTGAATATTCTTTGGCTCCCCTTGTGTCGAATCAATAAATTTGGGTTGAATACTCTACCCTCGAAAACTATTGCGATCCCCTATACTTGTGGGTTATCACAAGCATCCGCAACTACGAATGAAGAATTAAGATAAATCTAACCATAGCATGAAACATGTGGATCCAAATCAGCCCCTTACGAAGCAACGCATAAACTAGGGTTTAAGCTTTTGTCACTCTAGCAACCCATCATCTACTTATTACTTCCCAATGCCTTCCCCTAGGCCCAAATCATGGTGAAGTGTCATGTAGTCGACGTTCACATAACACCACTAGAGGAAAGACAACATACATCTCATCAAAATATCGAATGAATATCAAATTCACATGATTACTTATAACAAGACTTCTCCCATGTCCTCAGGAACAAATGTAACTACTCACAAAGCATGCTCATGTTCAAGATCATAGGGGTATTGAATATCATTAAGGATCTGAACATATGATCTTCCACCAAATAAACCAACTAGCATCAACTACAAGGAGTAATCAACACTACTAGCAACCCACAGGTACCAATCTAAGGTTTTGGGACAAATATTGAATACAAGAGATGAACTAGGGTTTGAGAGGAGATGGTGCTGGTGAAGATGTTGATGGAGATTGACCCTCCCTCGATGAGAGGATCATTGGTCATGACGATGGCTTCGATTTCCCCCTCCGGGAGGGAAGTTTCCCCGGCAGAATCGCTCTGCCAGAGCCCTAGATTGCTCCTGCCCAGGTTCCTCCTCAAGACGGCGGCGCTTCATCCCGAAAGCTTCTCTATGATTTTTTTTCCAGGTCAAAACCTTTCATATAGCAGAAGATGGGCACCGGAGACCTGCCAGGGGGCCCACAAGCCCTGGGGGCACGCCCCCCAGGCTTGTGGCCACCTGGTGGGTCCCCTCTGGTAGTTTCTTCGCCCAATGATTTTTATATATTCCAAAATAATTCTTCGTAAAGTTTTAGGACTTTTGGAGTTGTGCAGAATAGTCTCTCAGATTTGCTCCTTTTCGGTCCAGAATTCTAGCTACCGGCAATCTCCCTCTTCATGTAAATCTTGTAAAATAAGAGAGAAAAGGCATAAGTATTGCACCATAATGTGTAATGACAGTCCATAATGCAATAAATATCAACATAAAAGCATGATGCAAAATGGACGTATCAAAGCCACTAGTGAAATCTATGGCCCCCGGGTCTATCTTTTATCATATTGTTTTCAGATCTATTATTCAAAAAACCCAAAAATACCTTGCTGCACTTTTTCTTTACTTATTTTATTTTGCGTTCTTGCTATATATATTTATCCAATCTCATAAAATTTAATCTATCTTTTTACCGAGGAGGGATTGACAACCCCTCTTACGCGTCGGGTTGCAAGTATTTGTTCTTTGTGTGCAGGTACCGTTTACATAGTGTTGCTTGGTTCTCCTACTGGATTGATAACCTTGGTTTCATAACTGAGGGAAATACTTACCGTAGCTGTGTTGCATCATCCCTTCCTCTTTGGGGAAATACCGACGCAGTCTCAAGCCACGTCACCTGCCGGCCAGCCAGTCGGCAGCAATGGCTGCCATCTCCTTCTTTTGGTCCGTCGTCCGCTCGTCCCAAAGAGCGCTGGAGTGCGAGGAAGCCATGGTGGGAGTGGTGTGGAGAGGATAAAGGGAACGAAGGCGGATGACTGTGGCTATGGCCGGTGCAGCAGTTTATATAGCAATGGTGGGCGGCAGAGGGATAGACAAATGGCGCCGGAGTAGCCGTCTCGGTGATTGCTTGTATCTGCGTCCCCCCCCCCCCCCCCCCCCCCCCCCCCCCCCCCCCCCCCCCCCCCCCCCCCCCCCCCCCCCCCCCCCCCCCCCCCCCCCCCCCCCCCCCCCCCCCCCCCCCCCCCCCCCCCCCCCCCCCCCCCCCCCCCCCCCCCCCCCCCCCCCCCCCCCCCCCCCCCCCCCCCCCCCCCCCCCCCCCCCCCCCCCCCCCCCCCCCCCCCCCCCCCCCCCCCCCCCCCCCCCCCCCCCCCCCCCCCCCCCCCCCCCCCCCCCCCCCCCCCCCCCCCCCCCCCCCCCCCCCCCCCCCCCCCCCCCCCCCCCCCCCCCCCCCCCCCCCCCCCCCCCCCCCCCCCCCCCCCCCCCCCCCCCCCCCCCCCCCCCCCCCCCCCCCCCCCCCCCCCCCCCCCCCCCCCCCCCCCCCCCCCCCCCCCCCCCCCCCCCCCCCCCCCCCCCCCCCCCCCCCCCCCCCCCCCCCCCCCCCCCCCCCCCCCCCCCCCCCCCCCCCCCCCCCCCCCCCCCCCCCCCCCCCCCCCCCCCCCCCCCCCCCCCCCCCCCCCCCCCCCCCCCCCCCCCCCCCCCCCCCCCCCCCCCCCCCCCCCCCCCCCCCCCCCCCCCCCCCCCCCCCCCCCCCCCCCCCCCCCCCCCCCCCCCCCCCCCCCCCCCCCCCCCCCCCCCCCCCCCCCCCCCCCCCCCCCCCCCCCCCCCCCCCCCCCCCCCCCCCCCCCCCCCCCCCCCCCCCCCCCCCCCCCCCCCCCCCCCCCCCCCCCCCCCCCCCCCCCCCCCCCCCCCCCCCCCCCCCCCCCCCCCCCCCCCCCCCCCCCCCCCCCCCCCCCCCCCCCCCCCCCCCCCCCCCCCCCCCCCCCCCCCCCCCCCCCCCCCCCCCCCCCCCCCCCCCCCCCCCCCCCCCCCCCCCCCCCCCCCCCCCCCCCCCCCCCCCCCCCCCCCCCCCCCCCCCCCCCCCCCCCCCCCCCCCCCCCCCCCCCCCCCCCCCCCCCCCCCCCCCCCCCCCCCCCCCCCCCCCCCCCCCCCCCCCCCCCCCCCCCCCCCCCCCCCCCCCCCCCCCCCCCCCCCCCCCCCCCCCCCCCCCCCCCCCCCCCCCCCCCCCCCCCCCCCCCCCCCCCCCCCCCCCCCCCCCCCCCCCCCCCCCCCCCCCCCCCCCCCCCCCCCCCCCCCCCCCCCCCCCCCCCCCCCCCCCCCCCCCCCCCCCCCCCCCCCCCCCCCCCCCCCCCCCCCCCCCCCCCCCCCCCCCCCCCCCCCCCCCCCCCCCCCCCCCCCCCCCCCCCCCCCCCCCCCCCCCCCCCCCCCCCCCCCCCCCCCCCCCCCCCCCCCCCCCCCCCCCCCCCCCCCCCCCCCCCCCCCCCCCCCCCCCCCCCCCCCCCCCCCCCCCCCCCCCCCCCCCCCCCCCCCCCCCCCCCCCCCCCCCCCCCCCCCCCCCCCCCCCCCCCCCCCCCCCCCCCCCCCCCCCCCCCCCCCCCCCCCCCCCCCCCCCCCCCCCCCCCCCCCCCCCCCCCCCCCCCCCCCCCCCCCCCCCCCCCCCCCCCCCCCCCCCCCCCCCCCCCCCCCCCCCCCCCCCCCCCCCCCCCCCCCCCCCCCCCCCCCCCCCCCCCCCCCCCCCCCCCCCCCCCCCCCCCCCCCCCCCCCCCCCCCCCCCCCCCCCCCCCCCCCCCCCCCCCCCCCCCCCCCCCCCCCCCCCCCCCCCCCCCCCCCCCCCCCCCCCCCCCCCCCCCCCCCCCCCCCCCCCCCCCCCCCCCCCCCCCCCCCCCCCCCCCCCCCCCCCCCCCCCCCCCCCCCCCCCCCCCCCCCCCCCCCCCCCCCCCCCCCCCCCCCCCCCCCCCCCCCCCCCCCCCCCCCCCCCCCCCCCCCCCCCCCCCCCCCCCCCCCCCCCCCCCCCCCCCCCCCCCCCCCCCCCCCCCCCCCCCCCCCCCCCCCCCCCCCCCCCCCCCCCCCCCCCCCCCCCCCCCCCCCCCCCCCCCCCCCCCCCCCCCCCCCCCCCCCCCCCCCCCCCCCCCCCCCCCCCCCCCCCCCCCCCCCCCCCCCCCCCCCCCCCCCCCCCCCCCCCCCCCCCCCCCCCCCCCCCCCCCCCCCCCCCCCCCCCCCCCCCCCCCCCCCCCCCCCCCCCCCCCCCCCCCCCCCCCCCCCCCCCCCCCCCCCCCCCCCCCCCCCCCCCCCCCCCCCCCCCCCCCCCCCCCCCCCCCCCCCCCCCCCCCCCCCCCCCCCCCCCCCCCCCCCCCCCCCCCCCCCCCCCCCCCCCCCCCCCCCCCCCCCCCCCCCCCCCCCCCCCCCCCCCCCCCCCCCCCCCCCCCCCCCCCCCCCCCCCCCCCCCCCCCCCCCCCCCCCCCCCCCCCCCCCCCCCCCCCCCCCCCCCCCCCCCCCCCCCCCCCCCCCCCCCCCCCCCCCCCCCCCCCCCCCCCCCCCCCCCCCCCCCCCCCCCCCCCCCCCCCCCCCCCCCCCCCCCCCCCCCCCCCCCCCCCCCCCCCCCCCCCCCCCCCCCCCCCCCCCCCCCCCCCCCCCCCCCACCGTGCTCAAAAAGATATAAGTGAAGCACTAGAGCAATTCCATAGCTCAAAAAATTTAAGTGAAGCACATAGAGCAATTCTAACAAATCATAGCATCATTTTAGCTCTCTCAAATAGGTGTGTCCAGCAAGGATAATTGTGACAAACTAAAAGACAAAACAAGCAAAGACTCATATAATACAAGATGTTCCAAGCAAAACTCATGATATGTGACGAATAAAAATATAGCTCCAAGTAAAATTACCGATGGTCGTTAAAAGAAAGAGGGGATGCCTTTCGGGGCATCCCCAAGCTAAGTTGCTTGGTTATATTTGAATATTACCTTGGGGTGCCATGGGCATCCCCAATCTTAGGCTCTTTTCACTCCTTATTCCTTAATCCATTGTTATCTCACCCCAAAACTTGAAAACTTCAATCACACAAAACTTAACAAAAACCTTCGTGAGATCCGTTAGTATAAGAAAACCAATCTTTACTTTATGTACTGCTGCAAACCCATTCATATTTTGTTATTGCATTATATCTACTGCATTCTAACTTTACCATGGCTAAAAAAACCCGGTATAGTCCATAGATTCATCAAAATAAGCACACAATGCAACGAAAACAGAATCTGTCAAAAACAAAATAGTCTGTAAAGACTTGAATTTTACTCATACTTCTGTAACTCCATAAATTCTGAAACATTAGGACAACATAGAAAATTCATATATTAATATTGTGTAAAAAATTCAGATTTTTTCGTCACTCCAGTAATTTTTAACAATTCTGCTACTGGATATAAAAGTTTCTGATTTCCAACACGATCAAATCAACTATCACCCAAAGCCATCCTAAAGGCATTACTTGGCACAAACACTAATTAAAACATAAAAAAACACAACCATAACAGAGGCATAATTGTGTGAACACACAAAAACATAAACAAAAGGGGAAAAATATTTTATCCATTGGGTTGCCTCCCAACAAGCGCTATCGTTTCACGCCCCTAGCTAGGCATAATGCATAGATTCAAGTATTGTCATCTTTGGTTTCCAACTCCTCAATCACATAACCAAAATTCTTCAAGTATTTAGCATGCATATTTTCAATAATGATACTCCTAGGAATAAGATTGAAGAATTCATTCTTGCAAGTAGGTTTTTTTATCACTTCAACAAAGTTGGGGTGAATACTAATCATTTTAAGATCTTCATTGTTGGTACTAGAAGCGGCACCCTTGTTTTTAGAAATGTGTGTAGTCTTGCAATTCTTACTAGTAGGAGTTTTTTCGATAATTTTGACAGAAGAAAAAGCCGAGCTCAAGTTACTAAAAATTTCTTCCAACTTATCAATCCGAGCGGGGCTCTCTTCTACCCTTTAGTTAACTACAGGTCCCTTTTCTTTTAATAATTTATGAGCATCTCCTGCCTTTGACCCTATTTAATTAGCAAGGTTATGGGTTCTTTTATCTAAATTTTCAACATGTTCTTCGGTGATCATTTTCTTTTCAATAGCATCTAGCCTTTGAATAACATGCTCGAGAGTTAAAATTGTTTAATTAATAATGATAGGTGGTGACCCCACTAAATTACCCATAGCATTAAAGCATCCAAAGAGGGACACATCAAGAAATTCCCCCCCAGTAATAGTATCAAGAACGAATCTGTACCAAGTGGTAATGCCCACATAAAAATTGCGAAGAAGAATAACGGTAGATTGCTTATGAATATATCTATTATGAGCATTGCAAATCCTATACCAAGCATCTTTTAGATTCTCCCCTCCCCTTTGCTTAAAGTTAAGAACTTCATTCTCGGGGGTACACGTAGTAGAGGAAGAACTAGCCATGACGACAAAGTAGGCAAGCAAGATAACGCGCAAATAAAACTCAAACAAGAAAAAGGCAAACAAAAAGAATGCAAATAAAAAGGAAAATATTTTTGTGTTTTTCGCAAACACATTTTAGAAGTGGGGAGATGAAAACGAGAGGCAAATGGCAAATAAAGTAATTGCAAGGAGATGAGATTTGTGATTAGGAACCTGATAGATGTTGATGATGTCTCCCCGGCAACGGCGCTAGAAATTCTTCCTGATTGCTTGTATCTGCGTTGGTATTTCCCCGAAGAGGAGAGGATGATGCAGCACAGCAACGGTAAGTATTTCCCTCAGTTATGAAACCAAGGTTATCAATCCAGTAGGAGAACCAAGCAACACTATGTAAATAGCACCTGCACACAAATAACAAATACTTGCAACCCAACGCGTAAGAGGGGTTGTCAATCCCTCCTCGGTATTGAGATAGATAAAACTGTCTGAGATTTGATAAATAGATCTGACAAAAAACAAAATAAAATAAATAGAGAAAAAGTGCAGCAAGGTATTTTTGGGTTTTTAGAATAATATATCTGAAAATAATATGATAGGAAATAGACCTGGGGGCCGTAGATTTCACTAGTGGCTTCTCTCAAGAAAATAGCATACGGTGGGTAAACAAATTACTGTTAGTCATGATACGTCTCCAATGTATCTATAACTTTTGCTTGTTCCATGTTGTTATATTATCATTCTTGGATGTTTTACAATCATTTTATAGCAAATTTATATCATTTTTTGGGACTAACCAATTGACATAGTGCCCAGTGCCAGTTGTTGTTTTTTGCTTGTTTTTTACTCGCAGAATATCAGTACCAAACAGAGTCCAAACACAGCGAAACTTTTCGGCAATTTTTTCTAGACCAGAAGACACCCAGTGGGCCAAAGAAGTACCAGAGGGGAGGCCTGAGGTGAGCACAAGACACCTGGGCGCGCCAGGAGGCCCAGGCGCGCCCAGGTGGGTTTTGCCCACCTCGGAGACCTCCCGCACCGCCTCTTCGCCCTATAAATTCCCAAATATTCCAGAAACCCAAGAGGAGTCAATGAAACACAATTCCAGCCACCGTAAGTTCCAGAACCACGAGATCCAATCTAGACACCATCACGAAGGGGTTCATCATCCTCATTGGTGCCTTTCCGATGACGCATGAGTAGTTCACCATAGACCTAAGGGTCCGTAGGCATTAGCTAGATAGCTTCCTCTCACTCTTTTGATTCTCAATACAATGGTCTCTTGGAGATCTATTTGATGTAACTCTTTTTTGCGGTGTGTTTGTTGGGATCCGATGAACTTTGAGTTTATGATCAGATCTATATCCATGAATATTATTTGAGTCTTCTTTGATCTCTTATATGCATGATTATTTATAGCCTCATATTTCTTCTTCAAATCTTTGGTTTAGTTAGGCCAACTAGATCGATCTTTCTTGCCATGGAAGAGGTGCTTTGTGATGGGTTCGATCTTGTGGTGTTCTTTCCCAGTGACAGAAGGGGCAGCAAGGCACGCATGTATCATTGCTATTAAGGATAACAAGATGGGGCTATTCCTACATGAATAGATCTCGTCTACATCATGTCATCGTTCATATTGCATTACTCCGTTTCTACATGAACTTAATACACTAGATGCATGCTGGATAGCGGTCGATGTGTGGAGTAATAGTAGTAGATGCAGGCAGGAGTCGGTCTACTAATCTTGGACGTGATGCCTATATATTGATCATTGCCTTGGATATTGTCATAATTATTCGATCTTCTATCAATTGCCCAACAGTAATTTGTTTACCCACCGTGTGCTATTTTCTCGAGAGAAGCCACTAGTGAAATCTACGGCCCCCGGGTCTATTCTTTATCATATTTGCTTTGAGATCTATTTTTATTCACTTTTATTTTTAGATATATTATTCCAAAAACCCCAAAATACCTTGCTACACTTTTTTATTACTTATTTTATTTTGTGTTTTATTGAGAGCTATTTATCCAATCTACCACAAACTTATCTATCTTTTTACGATGGAGGGATTGACAACCCCTCTTACGCGTCGGGTTGCAAGTATTTGTTCTTTGTGTGCAGGTACCATTTACATAGTGTTGCTTGGTTCTCCTACTAGATTGATACATTGGTTTCATAACTAAGGGAAATACCTACCGTAGCTGTACTGCATCATCCCTTCATCTTTGGGGAAATACTGACGAAGTTCAAGCGACATCAAAAGGAATTTCTAGCGCCGTTGCCGGGGAGACATCATCAACATCTATCAGGTTCCTAATCACAAACCTCATCTCCTTGCAATTTACATTATTTTCCATTTGCCTCTCATTTTTATCTCCCCCACTTCACAAAAATTTGCCGTTTTATTCGCCCTCTTTTTCGTTTGTTGTTTTCTCGTCAGATCTCTTATTTGCTTGAACTTGTCATCATGAGTGACTTTGGTATGGCAGAAACAGATGATGGCCTAACTCCTAAAATTGGATGATCTGGCTATCTGGATGCTAAAACTTTTGTTTTGGGGCAAGGGAATGTTATCGGAAAAGAACATATCCAAGAATTTTTCAATTGTGTTGGAAATTTGACTCTTGATGATGCTCCTATACTTAAAAGAACTAAATCTTATGCGGAAGCTATTTTAGCACTAGTTCTGAAACTTGAAAATAGATTTATACGTACCGACCCTACCTTACAGAGATTGTTTTATGAGCTACCTGTTATAAAGGATCCTAAAGCTAAAAAGTTAGCTACCCTTAATCTTATGAATGAATTTGACTACATAGTACGGGAAGCTAGGGATTTTTATTTTATTTTTATGGTATGAGCCATGAAAAACCGGTGATAAATGAGATCCTTTATAATAGTGATTATATGTTGAGATATTTATTTGGAAATAATCAAAAAAATTATGAGAACCTTAAAAAGGAAATCCCCGTTTTAGATATAATCCAACAATTTTTCAATGATGTTAATCAACAATATTCTTGGATTGTAGCCGGAAATCAAAGGGGATACGTAGATGGGCAACTTGATAATGCTAAAATTTCTATGGATAATGTGTTTCAAGTTATTTTTGCAAAACCTCCTGACAAGAACACATCTATGGAAAATAAGAAGAAAGATGACAAAACTTGAATCCATGAATTATGCCTAGCTAGGGGCATAAAACGATAGCGCTTGTTGGGAGGCAACCCAATGAATGAAATTTATTTTTGCCTTTTTATTTCTGTTCTTGAGTGTTTACACAATTATGCCTGTGTTATGATTGTGTTTTTTATGTTTTAGTTAGTATTTGTGCTAAGTAAAGCCTTTGGGATTGAGTTGATCCTGTTGAAAAACAGAAACTTTTGCATCCAATAACAGATTTTTTTAAATTCATGAAAGCGACGAAAACTTATGAATTTTTTACAGAATATTGATATACAAATTTCCTATGTTTTCCTAATGTTTAAGAATTTTTGGAGTTACATAAGTATGGGAACAATTCACATATTTACAAACTGTTCTGTTTTTGACAGATTCTGTTTTCTTTGCATTGTGTGCTTATTTTGATGAATCTATGGATTGTATCAGGGGGTATAAGCCATGGCAAAGTTAGAATACAGTAGATATAATGCAATAACAAAATTTGAATGAGTTTGTAATAGTACTTAAAGTAAAGATTGGTTTTCTTATACTAACGGATCTCACGAAGGTTTTGTTAAGTTTTGTGTGATTGAAGTTTTCAAGTTTTGGGTGAGATCGCGATGGATGAAGGAATAAGGAGTGAAAAGAGCCTAATATTGGGGATTTCCCATGGCACCCCAAGTTAATATTCAAGGAGAACCAGGGGATGCCCCGGAAGGCATCCCCTCTTTCTTCTAACGACCATCGGTATTTTACTTGGAGCTATATTTTTATTCGTCACATATCATGAGTTTTGCTTGGAGTATCTTGTATTATATGAGTCTTTGCTTGTTTTGATTTTTAGTTTGTCACAAGTATCCTTTCTGGACACACCTATTTGAGAGAGCCAAAATTATGCTATGATTTGTTAGAATTGCTCTTTATGCTTCACTTAATTTTTTTTGGAGCTATGGAATTGCTCTAGTGCTTCACTTATATATATTTTAGCATGGTGTGCTTTAATATTTTTGAAGAAATGATCTCATGCTTCACTTAGATTTATTTGAGAGTTAGTAAATTTTTGAAGAAATTCTCTCATGCTTCACTTATATTATTTTGAGAGACGAAAAAATTTATGCTCATGTTCTTCACTTAGATTTGTTTGAGCTTGTCAAAAGCAATTGCAATATATGAAACTAGTCCCAAAGTGATAGATATTCAAGAGGGATATAATAAAACTTTCATGAAGATCATTGGACAAAATAAACTTGATTCCTTGTAATAGATTTGAGATATGATGATAGTGATATGTGAGTCATGTTGGTGAGTAATTATGCTTTAGTAAGAATATTGGTGTTAAGGTTTGTGATTCCCTATGCAAGCATGAAAGTCAATAGTTATGCAATGAAATTACATCCTACTTGTGGTGCATTATTCGGTGTTAGTTATGCTTAATTCTTGCTTATGTGATTTTTTGTTTCTTGGTTGGTTGCTCCTCAATCTTTTTGCTAGCCTCCACTTGTACTAAGTAGAAATACTACTTATGCATCCAAAATCTTTAAACCCAGTTTTGCCATATGAGTCCACCATACCTACCTATATGCGGTATTTTCGTGTTGTTCTAAGCAAATTTTTATGTGCCGGTTGCTGTTTTTTGCTTGTTTTTTACTTCGCAGAATATCAGTACCAAACGGAGTCCAAACGCAGCGAAACTTTTTGGAGATTTTCTCTAGACCAAAAGACACCCAGTGGGCCAAAGAATTACCAGAGGGAGGCCCGAGGTGAGCACCTGGGAGCGCTAGGAGGCCCAGGCGCGCCCAGGTGGGTTGTGCCCACCTCGGAGACCCCCCGCACCGCCTCTCCGACCTATAAATTCCCAAATATCCCAGAAACCCTAGAGGAGTCGATGAAACACTATTCCAGCCGTCGCAAGTTCCAGAACCACGAGATCTAATCTAGACACCATCACGAAGGGGTTCATCATCCTCATTGGTGCCTCCCCGATGATGCGTGAGTAGTTCACCCTAGACCTAAGGGTTAGTAGGTAGTAGCTAGATGGCTTCCTCTCTCTCTTTTGATTCTCAATACAATGGTCTCTTGCAGATCTATTTGATGTAACTCTTTTTTGCAGTGTGTTAGTTGGGATCCGATGAACATTGAGTTTATGATCAGATCTATATCCATGAATATTATTTGAGTCTTCTTTGATCTCTTATATGCATGATTATTTATAGCCTCATATTTCTTCTTCGAATCTTTGGTTTAGTTAGGCCAACTAGATCGATCTTTCTTGCCATGGGAAGAGGTGCTTTGTGATGGGTTCGATCTTGCGGTGTTCTTTCCCAGTGACAGAAGGGGCAGCAAGGCACGCATGTATCATTGCTATTAAGGATAACAAGATGGGGCTATTCCTACATGAATAGATCTCGTCTACATCATGTCATCGTTCATATTGCATTACTCCGTTTCTACATGAACTTAATACACTAGATGCATGCTGGATAGCGGTCGATGTGTGGAGTAATAGTAGTAGATGCAGGCAGGAGTCGGTCTACTAATCTTGGACGTGATGCCTATATATTGATCATTGACTTGGATATCATCATAATTATTCGATCTTCTATCAATTGCCCAACAGTAATTTGTTTACCCACCGTGTGCTATTTTCTCGAGAGAAGCCACTAGTGAAATCTACGGCCACCGGGTCTATTCTTTATCATATTTGCTGTGAGATCTATTTTTATTCGCTTTTATTTTTAGATCTATTATTTCAAAAACCCAAAAATACCTTGCTGCACTTTTTTTATTACTTATTTTATTTTGCGTTTTACCGAGAGCTATTTATCCAATCTACCACAAATTTATATATCTTTTAACCATGGAGGGATTGACAACCCCTGCAAGTATTTGTTCTTTGTGTGCAGGTACCATTTACGTAGTGTTGCTTGGTTCTCCTACTGGATTGATACCTTGGTTTCATAACTAAGGGAAATACCTATCGTAGCTGTACTGCATCATCCCTTCCTCTTTGGGGAAATACCGACGTAGTTCAAGCGCCATCTGGGCAATTGATAGAAAAGCAAATAATCATGACGATATCCAAGGCAATGATCATGTAATATAGGAATCATGTCCAAGATTAGTAGACCGACTCCTGCCAGCATCTACTACTATTACTCCACACATCGACCGCTATCCAGCATGCATCTAGTGTATTAAGTTCATGGAAAAATGTAGTAATGCAATAAGAACGATGACATGATGTAGACAAGATCTATTCATGTAGGAATAGACCCTATCTTTTTATCCTTAATAGCAATGATACAAGCGTGTCACTTCTCCTTCTGTCACTAAGATTGAGCACCGCAAGATCGAACCCATCACAAAGCACCTTTTCCCATTGCAAGAAAAATCAATCTAGTTGGCCAAACCAAACCAAAGTTCTGGAGAAGAAATATGAGGCTATAAAGATCATGCATAAAATAGTTCAGAGAAGACTCAGATAATATTTATAGATAGAACTGATAATAAACTCGCAATTCATCGGATCCCAACAAACACACCTCAAAAAGACATTACATCAAATAGATCACCAAGAACATCGAGGAGAACATTGTATTGAAGATCAAAGAGAGAGGAAGCCATCTAGCTACTGCCTACGGACCCGTAGGTCTGTGATAAACTACTCACACATCATCGAAGGAGACTAATGAGGATAATGAAACCCTCCGTGATTGTTTCCCCCTCCAGCAAGATGCTGAAAAAGGGCTCTAGATTGGATCTCGTGGTTCTGAAACTTGCGGTGGCTAGAATTGTTTTTCATCGACCCTTCTAGGGTTTCTGGAATATCTGGGTATTTATAGAGCTGAGAGGCAGTGGAGAGGACACCCGTGGGCCCCACTACCCACCAGGGCGCGCCAGGAGCCTCTGGCACACCTTGGTGCTTTGTGGGCCCCACAGGCCTCCCCTCCTGCACTTCCTTGGCTCCCAATTGTCTTCTGGGCAGAAAAAATCTCCAAAAAGTTTCGCTGCATTTGGACTCCGTTTGATATGGATATTCTGCGAAGTAAAAAACAAGCAAAAAATAGCAATTGGCACTGGGCACTATGTCAATATGTTAGTCCCAAAAAATGATATAAAGTTGCTAGTAAATGAATATAAAACATCAAAGATTGATAATATAACAGCATGGAACAATAAAAAATTATAGATACATTGGAGTCGTTTCACTCGGCAACCGCGTATCATTAATGTGGGCGGCAGACGGACACACGGATGGCACTTGTGTCATTTGAACGCGGAGCAATCGCGTGCACAAGGAAGCAGCGTGGGCGGCACTGACCGTTTCGGGCGGAAAGTGAGCGCGGGCGAGGGAGGGGGTCTTGGTGGGCCAGGGTGGTCAGACTCATGCTTGGCATCGGCCCGGTCCAGCAGTCAAACATGCTGGCTCGCCAGCGAGCTCGCCGAGCTCAGCGACGACAACCAGACGATGGACGTGCCTTCCAACCAGTTACCGGCTCCACCGCCCAAGCCGGTTCATGCCGTATTCATCATAGAGCAGGTGCGGCCGCACTTCGACGCCCTAATGGCGGAAGAGCTACCAGCGCAGGAGGACCTGTGCTACATCCTCCGTCTCCTCAACGAGCACCGGCTCGCGGAGGGACGAATCGCCGACGAACAAGCGAACGATAATGCCACCACGGACATGTGGCCCTATGATCCTGGCTTCCTGAATGAACAGCGGGCGTTGTATCAGACCATCCGTAGGGCCCGCGAGGCCCTCTCCATCGTCCTTCGAGTTGTTGTGCTTGTTGTGGCTCCGCCGTCTCACGTTGTCAACATGGTCAACAAACATGAGGAATCAGGAGATGACTTTACGTAGAGAGGATGATAGTACAGACCCACCAGGGCCATAGTCGTACGTACGCAAGTGCCTCCTTATTACAACTATAAAAATTGCTACCTCCTAGTTTCCTGACATCATGTTCCAACACCATTGTCAACCTATATAGTCAATAAACGAGAGAATTGCACAAGGAGCGACCGACAGCTGGGACCCAGCAGCTCGAGCAGTATTTGTTTTTTGAGGTGTGAGCAAAGTTTTTCTTGAGCGATGTTTTTGTTGTTGTTCAGAGGAGCAGGGTATCAACTAGACGGGCTGTGTCCCGTCTAGCCCAGGCTATTATTTTATGTCGACCAAATATCCAGCCCAGATATTTTTTTTTCAAGGTGAAAATGGCTAGCCCAGCTATACTTTTTTTTTTAGGAATACCCAACCCATGTCAACTTATTATTCTCCGCCCCGCTGGGCTGCAAATCTTTCTTAGGAGGGATGCATTAGGCCTAACAAGAAAATGGGCTTTAAGAAATAATAAATGGGATGTAATTATAAAAACTGGGCGGTAAATATAAAAATCGCACCAAACAGGTAATTAGTTTCAAAAATATTATTTTTGGATTTTGAAAATTTTAATTTCATTACTTGTTGCGCGCAATATTTTGTTGGATTTTTACCTAATACAAATTTATTTCGAAATTATATTTAATCTGACTCAAAATTTCGGGATAAAAATATTTCGGATCCCATCAAAATGTGGGAAATTTTGTTGAATTATGTTTTGAGTGGTTGGTTGAAATTATTAATCGTTGTCCTGGCTAGAAAATGGGCTTTAAGAAATAGTAAATGGGTTGTAGTAAATTCCATTAGAATTCAAAAAAGGGTTGTACATTATTCCAAATCACAAATGGGATATATGTTCTCTACCACAGATGTGATGCTCTCTTGTGGACCAACTAAGTTGACACGTATGCAAGGCTTTGTCAACTTATAGTCAACACACGATTCTAGCAGTAGTGGCCGTTGAATGTCCATCCAACGGCTGTCGTGCTTCTTCAATCTCAGATATTCTTGCTTCAGCCGCCCAAACCACCGCCGGCGGTACCGCCTGCTGCCGCATCTCGTGGCCGGCTGTGATGCCGCGCAGGCTTCACCCGCCCACCCTACTCCCTTCGCCCTCCAGGCCATTCCTCTACTCACCAACACCTCCTGTTATTCTCCGGCGACGATAGCCTCACACCGCAGCCGAATCAGTGAACCTTCATACTCCCCTCCGTGTGGGCATCCACTACTGTGTCTTCACCGGCTCTGGGTCATTCCCTTCCTAGGCCTCGCCATCGTCCACCGCGTTGGTTCTCTCGGCGCGACGTGGTCAACTTTGTCAACAAACGACGGCCATCGGAAGAGGCATGTACATGGAGTGGCTGACAGTAGGGACCCACATGGCCCATGGCCGCACGGAGCAAGTTTCATGGTTATCATTATTCTTTATAGCATACATGTCATCACCATAATCATCATAGATAGGAACTTTGTTATCATAGTCATTTGAAACCTCTTCCAAAATAGTGGATTCATCACTAAATAAAGTCATGACCTCTCCAAATCCACTTTCATAATTATTACAATAAGATTCAACACCCTCCAAAATAGTGGGATCATCATTACATAAAGTTGACACTCTTCCAAACCCACTTTCATCAATATAATCATCATAAATAGGACGCATGCAATCATCATAATAAATTTTCTCATCAAAACTTGGGGGACTAAAAATATCATCTTCATCAAACATAGCATCCCCAAGCTTATGGCTTTGCATATCATTAGCATCATGGATATTCAAAGAACTCATACTAACAACATTGCAATCATGCTCATCATTCAAAGATATTATGTCAAACATTTTATAGAATTCTTCCTCTATCAATTGAGCACAATTTTCCTTTTCATCATTTTCACGAAAGACATTATAAAGATGAACAATATGATGCAACCTCAATTCCATTTTTTTGTAGTTTTCTTTTACAAACCAAATTACTGATAAAACAAGAAACTAAAAGATTCAATTGCAAGATCTAAAGATATACCTTCAAGCACTCACCTCCCCGGCAACGGCGCCAGAAAAAAGCTTGATGTCTACTACGCAACTTTATTCTTGTAGACTCGTGTTGGGCCTCCAAGCGCAGAGTTTTGTAGGACAGTAGCAATTTTCCCTCAAGTGGATGACCTAAGGTTTATCAATCCGTGGGAGGCGTAGGATGAAGATGGTCTCTCTCAAACAACCATGTAACCAAATAATAAAAAGTGTCTTGTGTCCCCAACACACCAAATACAATGGTAATTTGTATAGATGCACTAGTTCGGCGAAGAGATGGTGATACAAGCATATTAATAATAGTAGATATTGATTTTTGTAATAGGAACAATAAAAAACAGCAAGGTAGCAAGTAACAAAAGTGAGCACAAACGGTATTGCAATGCTTGAAAATGAGGCCTAGGGTCCGTACTTTCGCTAGTGCAATCTCTCAACAATGCTAATCTAATTGGATCATATAACCTTCCCTCAACGTGCGATGAAGAATCACTCCAAAGTTCCTATCTAGCAGGGAACATAAGAAGAAATTGTTTGTAGGGTACGAAACCACCTCAAAGCTATTCTTTCCAATCAATCTATCCTAGAGTTCGTACTAAAATAACAACAAGCTATTCTTTCTGATCGATCCAACCAAGAGTTCATACTAAAATAACACCATATGATACACATCATACAACTCTAATGTCACCTAGATACTCCAATGTCACCGCGAGTATCCGTGAGTTGATTATGCGATGTGCATCAAACAATTTCAGATTCATAATACTCAATCCAACACAAAGAACCTCAAAGAGTGCCCCAAGATTTCTACCGGACAAACAAAGACGAGAACGTGCATCAACCCCTATGCATAGATTACCCCAATGTCACCTCAAGAATCAGCAAGTTGAGTGCCAAAACACATATCAAGTGAATCAATATGATACCCCATTTTCACCACGGGTATTCATAGCAAGACATACATCAAGTGTTCTCAAATCCATAAAAGTATTCAATCCGATAAAATGAAATCTCAAAGGGAAAACTCAATTCATCACAAGATAGAGAGGGGAAAACACCATATGATCCAACTATATTAACAAAGCCCGCAATACATCAAGATCATGACATCTCAAGAACACTAGAGAGAGAGAGATTAAACACATATCTACTGGTACAAACCCTCACGAGGGTGGCCTACTCCCTCCTCATCATGGTGGCCGCCGGGATGATGAAGATGGCCACTGGTGATGATTTTCCCCTCTGGCAGGGTGCCGGAATGGGGTCTAGATTGGTTTTTCGTGGCTACAAAGGCTTGCGGCGGTGGAATTTTTGATCTAGGGTTATTTATGATGGTTTATCTATTTATAGGATTTTTTGGCGTTGGTTTCACGCAAAGATGAGCCTCGAGGTGAGCACAACCCACCGGGGCACCTCGGGCCCCTCAGACGCGCCCTGGTGGGTTGTGCCCTCCTCGTGGCTCTTCTGGCCCTCCCACGAAGCTTCGGGGGTCTCTTTTGTTCCAAAAAAATCGTCAAAAAGTTTCAGCTCATTTGGAGAACTTTCATTTCTGCTCAAAAAACAACACCATGGTAGTTCTGCTGAAAATAGCGTCAGTCCGGGTTAGTTCCATGCAAATCATACCAAAACCATATAAAATTATTGTAAACATGGCATGAATACTTCATAAATTGTAGATACATTGGAGACATATCATTCATCCATCGTCGACTTCCTCCAGCCTCCATGAGCCACTGTTCATCCACGGGCTACTGTTCATCCAGCCACCACCGGCTACTGTTCAACCAGCCCTCCACGGGGTCCTGTTCATCCACCCCTAGCCGGCTGGGGTGTGGCGGCCTCCTCGGGGTCCTGTTCATCCAGCGGCAATGGCCTACTACCATGGGGTCCTGTTCATCCAACCCCCAGTAGGAACTGTTCATCCAACCCCAACCAACCGGCTAGACTCACCATGTCTCAACTCGTTCAACCAACCCCCAATGGTCACTGTTCATCAAGAGGCAGGTTCAATCAGCTTCAGTAAGCAGTAGCAGCGATCGATTGCTCGAGTTCAGTTAGCAGCAGTAGCGAAGGAATCGCTCGGGTTCAGTCAGCAGCGAAGGAATCGCTCGGATTCAGTTAACAGCCAGGGATCAATCGCTTAAGTTCACTAACGTAGCTAGTGCAATCGCTCGGGTTCAGTAAGCGAACGCCTCGCTTGGGTTCAGTTAGAGCCCAACGCCTCGCACACACGCGCATACGTCTAAGAGAGAAACACGCAAACCTCCGTGCATTGCTCGGCCCTGACCACCCATCGTAACAGGGAACTCCCCGAAATTTTCCTCGCCCTCGCTTCTACCATGATTTTTTCCGTCATGGATGGCCCAAAGAATGTCATGCAGGTGCGTCCCCGGCCCGCCCAGGATGAAAAGCCCATGTTTTGTCATGATTTTTTGTCATAGAAGTAGGAGCCCACCACATCTATGATGATATGTCTTTTTGTCACAATTATCGTCATAGAAGTGTCATAAGCATGACAGGAAAAAAATTGTTTGGCCCATAATGTCATGAATGTGTCTTTTTTTTTTGTAGTGAAGGGGCATGACACGTATTTGTATCATTGCTATTCAGGGTAAAATGATGGGTTTTATTCATATTGATTGAGTTTACTTTGTCTACATCATGTCATCTTGCTTAAGGCGTTACTCCGTTCTTTATGAACTTAATACTCTAGATGCATGCTGGAGAGGAGTCGATGTGTGGAGTAATAGTAGTAGATGCAGGCAGGAGTCGGTCTACCTGTTCCGGACATGATGCCTATATATATGATCATTGCCTTGGATTTCGTTATGATTATTTGCTTTTCTATCAATTGCCCAACAGTAATTTGTTTACCCACCGTATGCTATCTTCAAGGGAGATCTAGTGAAAACTATGGCCCCCGGGTCTATCTAAATCATATATTAAAATCCAAAAATATATTGTTGCACTTTTACTTACTTTATTTTATTTTGTGTTTTTGTTTATCTATTTATCACTACGAGATTTCATCCTTGCAACTAACTGCCAAGGGATTGACAAACCCTTGTTTGCATTGGGTGCAAGTATTTGTTATTTTGTGTGTAGGTACTGCTAACGAGGTGTTGCGTGGTTCTCCTACTGGATTGTTAACCTTGGTTCTTAACTGAGGGAAATAGTGCAGGAAGAATTTCTGGCGCCATTGTCGGGGAGACATCATCAAAATCTATCAAGTATCGTCGCATAAACTTTCATCTCCTTGCATTTGCTTTATTTGTCTTTTGCCTCTCATTTTCATCTCCCCCACTTCTAAAATGATTTTACAAAAACACAAAATTATTTTTTGTTTGCTTGCTTGCTTGCTTTTGTTGCCTTCATGTGAACACGCCAAAAATAGGAAAGGAAAAAGAAAAATAAAGATGGATCCTCATCCGCTTTCTAATCTTTTCAAAAGATCCAATTATGATGAACCAATTGCTAGTGAGTTGAGTACACTAGATTATCTTTATGAAGTTTTGCTTGAAAATCGTGAATCTGAAAATTATGATGAATTATTAGAAGAAGAAATTTATAAAGTGATTCATGATAGATCCTTTAATAAAAAGCATGATTGCAATGATGTTATTATAAATTCTATTAATATGAATTGTGCTAATGATATGCAAAGCTACAAGCTTGAGTCTTCTCTGTACTCTTTTATGCATGATTGTTATAGCTTTGTATTTCTCTCCGATCTATCCATTTGGTTTGACCAATTAGATTGATTTATCTTGCAATGAGAGAGGTGCTTTGTGATGGGTTCAATCTTGCGGTGCTCTATACCCCAGTGACAGAAAGGGACAAGACACGTATTTGTATTGTTGCCATTAAGGATAAAACGACGGGGTTTATTCATATTGATTGGATTTACTTTGTCTACATCATGTCATCTTGCTTAAGGCGTTACTCAGTTCTTTATGAACTTAATACTCTAGATGCATGCTGGATAGCGGTCGATTTGTGGAGTAATAGTAGTAGATGCAGGCAGGAGTTGGTCTACTTGTCTCGGACATGATGCCTATATACATGATCATTGCCTTGAATATCGTCATAACTATGCACTTCTCTATCAATTGCCCAACAATATTTTGTTTTACCCACCGTATGCTATATTCAAGAGAGAAACCTCTAGTGAAAACTATGGCCCCGGTGTTGGTCCTAAATCTGGCATATCTCGTAGTAGGGGTCCTAAGCTAGGCGTCTTGGAGCGATGGTAACACGGACACATGATTTTACCCAGGTTCGGGCTCTCTCGAAGAGATAATACCCTACGTCCTGCTTTTGATTGTATTGATATGGGTGTAGTACAGGGTACATGTGTCTACCACGAGATTGTTCTAATGAATATGAGTTGATCTATTGACTAACCTGGCCTCGGTTTATATAATACACTGGAGGCCTAGGGTTTTAGGAGAGTCCTCGTCTTGTGCACCAAGTCTTGTGGAAACCTCCTTGTATGCGGCATGGGCTGCCCGAAGTGGCCCATGAGTGAACTGTCGTGGGGGTCCTCGGCCCGATCCAGCTGGTCGAGAGATGACGTGGTGAGTACCCCCTAGTCCAGGACACCGTCAGTAGCCCCCTAAACCGGTCTTCAAGTTGGGGACGCTCCTCGATTCTTCCGAACTGTTCTTCATCTTCGGTCGTCGGTCTTGAAAACTAGTTTAGCAAATCTTCTCATCTTCGATCTTGAGGATAACCAAAGTGAATCCAAAGAGTTCACACGTGGGGCATCCGAGGAGCCCTCTAAGTCTTCGGCCTTTATCAATGCCTTGTTATTTTTACGCCGCACCTCGGGTTTGAAGTGTTTCCCATGCGACTATGTCCACTCGCGTTCGAACTCCAACACCGTACTGCATCCAAACACCAATGCCGGACTGTATCTGAGCTCTAACGCCGGACTGTATCCAAGCTCTAACGTCGGACTGTATCCGAGGTGTCATAAATCACCTTGGTTTGAAGGAGCTCAGCCGAGCTTAATGCCGAAAATGCCCTCCATGGAGCCAACCACTTGTATCTGAGCTTTTATGCCGGACTGCATCTGAGGCGGTGCAATACCTCGGTCTTGGGCTATTTGTTTGCGGATTTTATTTCTGATTGGTGCAATTTATTTGGTGATGAGATGTATAGCCAGTAGCCCTCAAGGTGTGTGTCGGCCTAAAATCCGAGATACACATTTAGAGGAGATAGTGATCGACGGACGAACCCTTGAGAGAGGATCTTTGAGAAGTCACCATAATATATTAGCTTGATGTCAGATATGTCCCAGATGGTACCTATTGTTGTCCGAAGACGCGTTTGCCCATAGTTCGGTCATGCCGTACACTAAGCACTTTGAATTTTCTGCATTGAATAGGCAATGCAGTAGCCCCCGAGCCACTGGTCGGGTGGCAACACCAGATCAGGGGATCGATGTGCCCCTTTAATATTTGTAAATGATAAGCCCGAAGCCTAGTAGCCCCCGAGCCTTAATGTGGGCATGGGTGGCCGAATTAAGGATTGATATCCGGAGTAAAATCACAAATTATGTGTAATGATTCTATGTATCCAAGTACTCTACATCATTAATGCTCGGATCCGCATTGTACAAACTTTGTTAACCGACCATCGGCTTCAATCTCCTCGGCTAGTAGCCGGGAAGTGTTTGTCCTACTTTATAAAGCCTTTATAAGGGCAAAGATTTATGGCAAACAAGGCAATCCGTCCATATGGTTTTATAAACAAAGGTACGCAGAGAGATATGTTATATTACTTTTTAACGTAAGAAACATCTTCTGGGAAAAATAATTATAGGTTCCTTTTCCCAGGCTATCATGTTGACCATGATCAAGAAACCTCAGCTCCGATCAATGCGGGAGGAAAATATTGAGAATTTAGTTTGGGGAAAGTTCCTGTAAGTGCATCCAGTGCCACCCCTAGTTGGTTTTGGAGTATTGACGACAAACGTAGTTGAGGGACTAATGTGTTTGTGAGAATTGTAGGATAACACAGGTAGAAGTCCCTCACTGATTCGGTTTTCCTACCAGAGATGACCCGTAAAAATGTATGAAGACATTGAAGACAATGGTGGTTCATGAAGACATTCACGTTGAAGATAATGACGTGTGAAGATATTCACTTGAAGATTATGGAGTGCAAAGACATAGTTTCTTTCGTAGTTTCCTCTTCTTCTTTATCGAGTCATAGGAACCACCGAACTGTTAAGTGGGGTCCAAGTGAACAAAGTCAGAAGACTGATGTGATGCTCAACCCAAATCCTATGTCTTCGCCCAATGAGAGCAAATCTTATCCAGAGTTGGATGAGTCAGCTTTGCTTGTAGACCAAGCCAAGCTGCCGCGTGTATTTGAAATCCAACCGTTGGACACGTGTCGGTTCCTTAGTGACCCAGGGTCATTTCAGACATATCATGTCGGGTTGCCTCCTGGCTATAAATAGCCCACCCCCTACACCATAAATTGGCGGCTGCTCAGAGTTAGTGCACGACTTTTGTCGTTTGAGAGCAACCCACCTCCGAAGCCTTTGAGAGAGAGATCCTTGCGAGGACAAAGCCCAAAACACCCAGAGCCCCCCCCCCCCCCCCCCCCCCCCCCCCCCCCCCCCCCCCCCCCCCCCCCCCCCCCCCCCCCCCCCCCCCCCCCCCCCCCCCCCCCCCCCCCCCCCCCCCCCCCCCCCCCCCCCCCCCCCCCCCCCCCCCCCCCCCCCCCCCCCCCCCCCCCCCCCCCCCCCCCCCCCCCCCCCCCCCCCCCCCCCCCCCCCCCCCCCCCCCCCCCCCCCCCCCCCCCCCCCCCCCCCCCCCCCCCCCCCCCCCCCCCCCCCCCCCCCCCCCCCCCCCCCCCCCCCCCCCCCCCCCCCCCCCCCCCCCCCCCCCCCCCCCCCCCCCCCCCCCCCCCCCCCCCCCCCCCCCCCCCCCCCCCCCCCCCCCCCCCCCCCCCCCCCCCCCCCCCCCCCCCCCCCCCCCCCCCCCCCCCCCCCCCCCCCCCCCCCCCCCCCCCCCCCCCCCCCCCCCCCCCCCCCCCCCCCCCCCCCCCCCCCCCCCCCCCCCCCCCCCCCCCCCCCCCCCCCCCCCCCCCCCCCCCCCCCCCCCCCCCCCCCCCCCCCCCCCCCCCCCCCCCCCCCCCCCCCCCCCCCCCCCCCCCCCCCCCCCCCCCCCCCCCCCCCCCCCCCCCCCCCCCCCCCCCCCCCCCCCCCCCCCCCCCCCCCCCCCCCCCCCCCCCCCCCCCCCCCCCCCCCCCCCCCCCCCCCCCCCCCCCCCCCCCCCCCCCCCCCCCCCCCCCCCCCCCCCCCCCCCCCCCCCCCCCCCCCCCCCCCCCCCCCCCCCCCCCCCCCCCCCCCCCCCCCCCCCCCCCCCCCCCCCCCCCCCCCCCCCCCCCCCCCCCCCCCCCCCCCCCCCCCCCCCCCCCCCCCCCCCCCCCCCCCCCCCCCCCCCCCCCCCCCCCCCCCCCCCCCCCCCCCCCCCCCCCCCCCCCCCCCCCCCCCCCCCCCCCCCCCCCCCCCCCCCCCCCCCCCCCCCAGCTCATTTGACACTTTGGCCCTGATGATTCAAGAACACCCTGGCTTCAGAGATCTCGATCCGTCTGACATACTTGAGAGGCTCAACACACACGAGTTCCAGCTATCTGAGAAGAGAGATACCTACGGCCCCAACTATGGCCGATCCCATGCTTTGAAGGAAAAAGCTGTCTCCTCATCTGAAGAAGAAGAATCTGACTGCAGTTCTGGTGATCCTGAAGACATTGGCAAAGAGCTAGCAATGCTTGTGAAGAAGTTCCAAAAGTTCTCCAAGAAGAATCGCTTCGGAAAGTCTTCAAGATCCAGCTCAAGAAATGATGAGGCTTCCTCTCGTGACTACAAGAAGAGAACATGCCACAAATGCAAGAAGCCAGGCCACTACATATCTGAATGTCCTCAATGGGACAAGGAAGCCAAGAAAAATAAGAAGAGCAAGGAATATGATTCTGACGACAAGAAGAAGAAGAAGAAGAAAACTTCAAAGTCTTCTTCAAAGTCTTCATCATACAAGAAGAGCTCGTCTGGCAAGGCTCGTGCATTCATTGGCAAGGAGATGGATTCAGAGGAGGAGTCTGCTTCTGAGGAGGCGGAGGTGGAGTCTGAGGAGGAGTCTGATTCAGGCGTGGCAAGCCTGGCTCTAGCTTCGGCATTCGTCGCCAAGTCTATCTTCAACACTGAAGACAATGATCACGCCGCCGATGCTGAAGCCGATGATGAGGACGACTCTGCTCCGACCTACTGCTTCATGGCCCGTGGTGCCAAGGTAAACTCACGCGATGCTTACTTTCAAACCTCTAGTGAAGATGACTCTGAATGTGAATCCAAACACAGCTATAAGACTCTTGCTAAAATTGCAACTAAACAGCAAACTGCTATGGAACATATTCAAAAGTTGCTAGACAAAAGGGATGACCTGTTGGACGAGGAAACAAATCGAACTTAGTCCTAAATCGAAGACATCAAAAATCTTCGTGTTAAGTATGAGGAACTTGAAAGTCGTCATGAAACCCTCTCAGCCACTCATGAGAAGCTTTCCTACGATTATCTTCAAAGGAAGCAAGATCTAGAGAAGCTGAGAGCGTCTCATGAAGATCTTCAAAAGAAGAACGATTCACTACTCGCTCAACAGACCAGTTCCGCTCAGGAAGATTTTGTACCACCATGTTTAAAATGTCTTGAGCGTGATAATGTTGTCTCTGTTGCTGAATGTTCTACTACTTCTGAAGTTGCAATATCTTCAACTACTGATGTGGTAACTAACCCCTCTTCTGAGGATACCACTACTATTGCTAATGAAAATGCCAGGTTGAAGACATTGCTTGAAACAGGCATGTACAAAAGCCTCAAAGGGCATCAGACACTATGCGATGTCCTCAAGAAACAGATTCTGAACCAAAACCCTAGGAAAGAGGGTGTTGGTTTTGAGAGGAAAATGAATGCTGATGGTTCTTACTGGATGCCTGAGCAGTACCCCAAAACCACATGGGTTGCTGCAAAGGGACCTTCAGTGGATCCATCTACTTTATCTGGCTTCACTTGTGCTAACCCCATTATCATTGATGAGTCCTTTGACTCCAATTATAAGCTGTTTAAAAATCAAAATGGTGAACTGTTTGCCAGGTTTATTGGTACTAACTGTAGGAATGGGCCACCTTTGAAGAAGATCTGGGTGCCCAAGAGTTGTCTTGAGAAACTTCCTGTGAATGTTATCATGACACCACCAGGGAAAAAGACAAACCCCAGACCAAAGGCTTCACATGGCCCAAAGGCTTCATACAGACAGAGGACCTCACAAGGTCACCCTAACGCCAATGTTTTGCAGGAAAACTATAATCAGACTCATGAATATGAGCGTGTTTCTTCTAACCGCTATGTTCACAGATCAAAGAACTTTTCTGCATATTCTTATGAGTATTATTCACCTCCCGCAAAACTATTTGCTAGGGCTCCCAAGGCAAAGTTATCAGATGCTGCACTTAGACTCATTGCTTCTAAGCCACCCCTTAAGATGTGGGTGGTTAAGAAGAATTAACTTCTCTTGCAGGGAAAGGTCTCCAGCCGGAAATCACAGACTTCTGAGGACAATGCTGGGGACCTAAAACATCTTGTGGGACGCAAGATAAAATGCCAAAATGGTCTTACCATTTATTTCGTCCCAAGGTTTCTTGACGAGCATCCTATCTTACCATCCAAGAATCTTAATTTTGATAATATGCTTGTTCGTTATATGTTTGTGCTTCACAATACTCTTGGTGACGCCTATCCCGCTAACTGCACTGTAGGGTACAACTCCGAAAGCTACTGAGTGGATAATGGACAGTGGATGCACTAACCACATGACTAGTGATCGAAGTCTTCTCATGGATTCAACCCTACGTCCATCCACTAAAAGCCACATCACGTTCGTTGACACTGGTAAAAGCAAGGTATTGGGCCTAGGTAGAGTTGCAATCTCAAAGGATCAACACATGGATAAAGTGATGCTTGTTGAATCCCTTGGATTCAACTTAATGTCTGTCTCAATGCTTTGTGATCTGAACATGATTGTGATATTTGGAAAATATCGTTGCCTGGTGCTTATGGAAACTGACAAATCTCTAGTCTTCGAAGGTTATCGAAGAGGTGATCTGTATATGGTAGATTTCTCCGCAGGACCACAGCTTGCCGTATGTCTTCTAGCAAAAGCTTCAGAGTGTTGGCTTTGGCATCGAAGGCTAGGACATGTGAGCATGAGGAACTTGCACACTCTCATGAAGAAGAAGCATATCATTGGCATCGAGGGCGTCAAGTTCAAGAAGGATCATCTATGTGGTGCCTGTGAAGTTGGGAAGATGACTAGGGCCAAGCATCCCTCAAAGACAATCATGACTACATCACGCCCCTTTGAGCTGCTACACACGGACTTATTTGGCCCCACTCACTACTCTACCCTTACTACCATTGCACATCTTTATGGCTTCGTTATTGTTGATGATTACTCAAGATACACCTGGGTGCACATAATTCTCTATAAGACTGAAGTGCAGGATGTCTTCAGACGCTTCGCCAACCATGCCATGACCAATTATGGCATCAAGATCAAGCACATCAGGAGTGACAATGGCACGAAATTCAAGAACACTAGCCTCGACACTTATCTTGATACTCTGGGCATCACTCATGAGCTCTCTGCTCCATACACACCTCAGCAGAATGGCGTCGTGGAGCACAAGAACAGAACCCTCATTGAGATGGCACGTATGATGCTTTATGAGTACAAGACTCCAAGAAAGTTCTGGCCTGAAGCCATTGACACTGCTTGACACATCATCAACTGAGTTTATCTTCATAAGTTCTTCAAGAAGACATCCTATGATCTGCTCACTGGTAAGAAGCCAAACGTTAGCTATTTCAAAGTCTTCGGTGCCAGGTGCTGGATCAAGGATCCACATCACACTTCCAAATTTGCATCGAAAGCACATGAAGGTTTTATGCTTGGGTACGGAAAGGATTCGCACACCTACAGAGTCTTCAACCTCTTTCACTATAAAGTGGTTGAAACTATAGATGTGCGTTTCGATGAGACTAATGGCTCGCAAAGAGAGCACCTGCCAAATGTGCTAGATGAAGCTTCTCCTAGTGAATCTATCAAGCCAATGGGTACTGGAGAAATCATACCCACCGAGGAACAGGCTGAAGAGGAAATCATCATCTCAGCACCTAATCAATGTGAAGACAATGCTCAGCCTGAAGATAATGCTGATGATGAAGAAAGCAATCAGCAAGAGCAAAGTCTTCACCCTGTTCATCCTCATGTGGCAAATGAAGTTCAGATTGAGAAGATAACTGATAGTATCAATGCACCTGGTCCTCTTACTCGATCAAGAGCTACGCAACTAGCAAATTTCTGTGGACACTTTGCATTCGTCTCAATATCTGAACCCAAGAAAGTCGATGAAGCCTTCATGGAACCTGAATGGATTCAAGCTATGCAAGAAGAGCTTCAACAATTTGAGCTAAACATTGTCTGGGAGCTAGTCAAACGTCCTGATCCTCGGAAGCACAATATTATTGGCACCAAATGGATCTATCACAACAAGCAAGATGAACATGGTCAAGTTGTCAACAATCGTGACTCTCGGTTGGAGCTATGCCCAACATATGACTCTCGGTTGGTGCAATGGTGGACGGAAGCTAGAAAACACATACACAAGCAAACTCGGAAAGGATTTGACACATTCGTGATGCTCATCTACTGGACACTATGGAAACAGAGGAACACAAGAGTGTTCGGATCAAGCCAAATCAAGAACGAATGGGAGACTGTGGACATGATCTTCGACGATTTGAGGACTTGGGCAACGGCAGGAGCTTTTGGAGGACGACATATATCTGAGTAGTAGAGTAGCGTGAGGAGTGGGGTGGAGGCTTGGTTGGGGTCGGCTTGTGACTCCCAACTAGCGCAAATGTAAATTTCTTGTACATATTTTCTCCCTTCTATAAAGCTAAGGTACGCCTTTGGCGTACCCTAAAAAAAACATGGTCAAGTTGTCAGAAACAAAGCTCGTCTCGTTGCCCAAGGCTACACACAAGTGGAAGGAATTGACTTCGATGAAACCTATGCTCCTGTGGCTAGGCTTGAAGCCATTCGTATACTGCTAGCTTATGCTAACCACAACAACATTCTTCTGTATCAAATGGATGTGAAGAGTGCCTTCCTCAATGGCAAAATTGAAGAAGAAGTGTATGTAGCTCAACCCCCTGGTTTTGAAGATCCAAAGCGTCCTGATATGGTCTACAAACTCGACAAGGCACTGTATGGCCTCGAACAAGCACCTCACGCTTGGTATGACACACTCAAAGACTTCCTAAAGAGCAAAGGCTTCAAACCTGGTTCTCTAGATCCCACTCTCTTCACGAAGACATATGATGGGGAACTGTTTGTATGCCAAATCTATGTGGATGACATTATCTTCGGCTGCACTGATAAGAGATACAGTGATGAGTTTGGGCATATGATGCAAGAGCATATCAGATGTCCATGATGGGAGAGATGAAATTCTTTATTGTTCTTCAAATCCGTCAACAGAGAAATGGCATTTTCATATCACAAGAAAAATACCTCAAAGATTGCCTGGAGAAGTTTGGAATGCAAGTCTGCAAAGGGTACATGACGCCAATGCCAACCAAAGGCCAATTGGGCTTCGACGACAATGGTAAAGAGTTTGATCAAAAGGTATACCACTCCATGATTGGTTTTTTATTGTACTTATGTGCATCTAGGCCAGATATAATGCGTAGCGTTTGCATGTGTGCCCGATTCCAAGAGGCACCAAAGGAATCGCATCACCTCACGATGAAGCGAATTCTTCGATATTTGGCTCACACCCCAACGCTAGAATTATGGTATCCAAAGGGCTCAGAGTTTGATCTAGTTGGATTCTCAGATGCTGATTATGCTGGTGACAAGGTTGATCGCAAGTCCACATCAGGCACATGTCACTTTCTTGGACGATCTCTTGTCTGTTGGTCTTCAAAGAAGCAGAACTGTGTATCACTCTCCACTGCTGAATCTGAATATATTGCTGTTGGATCTTGCTGCGCTCAGCTTTTCTGGATGAAGCAAACCCTCAAGGATTATGGCATCAACATGAAGCATGTGCCCCTCTACTGCGACAATGAAAGCGCCATCAAGATTGCTCACAATCCAGTTCAGCACTCGAAGACAAAGCACATTCAGATCCGTCATCATTTCCTTAGAGATCATGTGTTGAAGGAAGACATTGATATCATTCACGTCAACACTGAAGAGCAATTGGCAGATATCTTCACGAAGCCCTTGGGTGAGAAAAGGTTTTGCAAGCTGCGGTGTGAGCTAAATACCTTACAATCCTTGAATGTCCTGTGAATGGACACACATCCTAACGCTTATGCATATTGATGACTTAGGTGTGTAACACACAAAGTAACGTATGCCTTCAATTCATGAAGACATACACTCTGAATGTGAATACATTAATGTGGAATTTGACTTCGGAGCACCACGATAATTGTGCACCGTGTCTGGGTCTAATATTTCCTATACGGTGGGTAACGCCACCACCAACCTTTCTTGAAGATTCTTCATTTGGCGTCATGATTGCATTATCTTCAAAGTTGGTTTGTCTTCAAGATTTATCTTCGCAATATTGATTTGGTCTTCACTGATATATATATATACATGTGTTCTGTCCTCTACAGCATTCACTTATAGCTATGTCTTCAAGTTGCCATTTTCTGCGCTAAGTGAATGTGATCGGACCCTAACCCTTTCTATGCTTATCCCTCAAACTCTCTCTGTCTCTTCATATGCATTCTATTGACACGTGTTGAATGTCTTCACTGTGTCCTTGTCAGCTGAAGATACAGAGACACACATTTAAAACTGCTTTTATTATCTCTATCCTTTTTGCCTGAATACCGGAGAAGCCGGAACGACCACCCGACAAACCAGGCGCGCGTGGGGTCATGGCTCAACCTTCAATAAGTTGCATGCTAGCCATGTGTCCTTCAGATGTGAACCGCCAGGGGCACCTGAGTAATTGCACTAGCCGTCCTTCCTCCTTATAAATACTTCCCCCCGCGGTTATTATCTCTTCTCCCCTCGCCGTCTCGCTCAAACCCTAGCGCCACCGCTAGCATCAGTCATCGCCGGAGACGAAGCACTTCGCTGCCGCAACCTCTTCGACGTCGTCTTCATGCTGGCCGCGGACATCGTATTCTCCGCCGCTGCCGTAGGCGTCTTCCGCCGCCAAGTTAGGGTGCGGGAGATTGAACTGCTTGGCCTCTCCACTTCTCGTCTAGCAGTTCATTGTGTGGTAAATAAGAACTCACTTTTTACCATTTATTTGATCCGTTGAACTGTCCACATCTTCCAAAAGTTGTTTCTACACTTCCAAATCTAAATCCTTCTGTTTTTGCATCTCATACCTTGCAAGTATGTTCACTTATGCATCACAACTAGTTAGATTCCTCACTTGTACTTATTCATGGATTCATACAAATCTGGAACCAACTCACATCGATAAGTGAATGTCTTCCCACTATGAGGTCAATGTCTTCAAACTGATTTATCTTCAAAATCTTCTGAGAATGCATATGACCTCTTCCCCTTCCCTCGCATCTCTAATGCTGTCACAGGTACATGTCCATGGGAGAATCCCTTGGTTCTCATAGTCTGCATTCATTTGCAGAGTTCTTACAGCATCACATTGAATCACCTGAAGCCAGCTCCTGTCTGACCAGCCGACTGAAGCCAAACAGTACTATGAAGCCATTCAGTCTGAAGCAAATGGCATGAGGAAAATCTGCAAAGAAGGGCGGCAGGCAGCGCCGGGACAACACTGCTTTGGACCTGCCCCCAGATCTCTATGAGCAAAACTTCAAGCAAATGATGATTGACCTCAAGGCTGAGTTCCAAAAGAAACGTGATGAAGCCAAGGGCTCTCATGAGCGCTTGAAGTACTATGCTGAGAAATGTGTCCAGGCTCACAATGAGGCTGTGAAGAGAAAGGCTCTTGGGCATCCAGGCATTGACCCCAAGCTGGCTGCCAAGAAGAAGAAGCCTGCTGAAGCTGATACCGAAGCTCCAAGCCAGGAAAGACCAAGCATTGTCTTCCCTGCTAGCATGACTAGCTCGAAGCCAAAGGTCACCTTAGCAGCTTCTGAACAAAAGAAGACCAAGCAGGCAGAAGCTCAAGCCAAGAAGCGAAAGAATCATGAAGCTTCTGATGCTGCTCCATCTAAGAAGAAGCTGAAGACAAAGTCTTCAAAGTCTTCTCGCAAAGAGCATGCTGCTCCCCAAGAACCATTGCTCGTTGAGCCTATTTCTGTTGCACTACCAGCTTCCACCAATCATGAGCGTCGTCTTATCGTGCATGAGCCTGCTACCACAGAGGCTCATGAGTCTGAAGATATTCCAGCTGCTGGCCCCATCGCAGCTGAAGACATTGGTCATGAAGACAATGTAGAAGATGATGAAGTCCTTCCTCAGATCATGCCCAACCCGGTATCATCGCCTGCTCCTACGAGCAGTGAACAGATAAGTATTGGCGGTCCCATGATGCCAATCACACAAGATAAATTCTGGGAAGAGCAACACCCCAATTCCTCATTGCATGAAGTTATTCCTCACACTCCACCCGCTCATATCACCACTCCGGTGCTTGAGAAACCGCAAGAGACTCCCGAAGACATGGAGAAGACCACTCCTTCACCAAAGGCGTCGCCCTCTTTTCGAAGGTTTCACAGAGGCCCTAGACCCACGGTCTCCATGTCAAGCATTCCTGAAGAGGATGTGCACACCACAAGCTCAGTAGCACAACAAGTGTTTCCTGAAGCCATCCCTTTAGTTACTGCACAAGAATCTGAAGCCAAAGCGGCTGAAGATATTCCAGCTGCGTCAGCCGATGAAAAGGAAGAAGAAGCTCGTGAAGTTATTCCCTCCACCACAAAACCGGTTGTGAATGAAGAAGTGATTGTGCCAGACCCCCCAATCCCTGAAGCCACTGAAGTTGAGGCAAATGCGACTGCCAACACCACCAATGCTAAAGCCAATGACATTGTTATGGCTGAAGACAATGTGCAGCCTGTAGTCAATAATGCCTCGGAAGACAACATGCAACCATCCACCTCGGATGTGGCTGTTCCTCCCCCTGTGCCTCACACCATGGAACGCGCGTTCTATCGTGGTGATCTTGTTACTATTCGGCGGCCCATCTTGACACCACCCACTGCTCCTGGTCCCCAATATGACTATCATGTGGAGCAAAGTCCTCAGACACAGAAGCCAAAACCCAGGCAGCCAAGGCTTCCAAGTGTTGTTACTACACAAGGCTCATTCAGTGTGCTCAGCTTTAGAGAGCACAACACTTTCTTCGACAAGGCCAAGAACCCTTACAAGAAGCCTAAGATCTCATCTGACAGGTTCTAGAGCCACCAGCAAAGGAGCTACTATTCATGCATTCTCTACAACCAAGACAGGATCTTTCCTCACATGCGTCTGGATTGTGATGCCATTGCTGGGCTGCCATGCCTTGAAGAAGCCCTTGACTGCTTCCGTGAAGTTGGGCTGCTCCCATTTGTCGTCGACAAGGAGCACTGGAATGAAGAACTTCTTCTGCAATCCTATGCCACTCTCCATATATCAGGCTACAACAGGGATCCGAAGACATGGGTCCTTGAGTGGATGTCTAGGGATGTTCATCATGAAGCCAAAGCTCAAGATATCATCAAGCTCACCTCCCTGCCCACTCCTGGTGATCTGTATGAGCCAAGTTGTCAGCACCATGAGCAAGAACTGCAGGGTGTCTTCGAGAAGCCTGAGCCCAATATGAGTCAAATGCTCAACATGATGAAGCCTTTGCCAATTGATGCTGAATACCCCAAGGAGTTCTATGTCAAGGACCTCGAGTACCTGCCCCGCACTATATATCACATTCTCAAGCGTACTCTGTGGCCAATTAAGGGTCATTCTCCAGACGCTAAACTTGAAGGCACTATGAAGACATTGGTCTTTTACATCATCAATGGCATCAGGTTCAATACTCATGACTTCTTCATCCGATAGTTGGCAGCTTCAGGCATTGATCTGTTTGGCCTCAAGTTTTATGCTCCATGGGTCATGCGGCTGATTAAGCTTCACTCAACCATCAACTATCAAGCTTCAGCGTGCAACCATGTTGTATTCTTGCCTGAAGTGGACATGTCTCATGAAGCCATTTATCCTAAGCCTGCCAAGGAGCCTATACGTGAAGACAATGCCGCCTTTCAAAGCTTCACACAACCTATTGAAGGCGTTCATGTGCCTAATCCTCCTGCTCCTGTTGGTCCTCTTGCTGGTCAGTTTCGACTGCCGCATCGTGCCAACACTGATGCAACAGCCAGCACGGTAGCTCAAAGGCCTCAGAAGCGTCCTCGTGTCTTGAATGACAGAGAGCTTCTTGTGTCACTTCACCAGAAGCAGGATAGGCATCATGACTGGCTGAAGCGCCAGATGCGGAGTCTTCTCGTGGATGTCAATCGCATCCACAACCTTGCAACCAAGAACTCATTTGTTGCACATGAAGCATGTCGGCGTTCCTGGAAGAGCCTTACAATGCTCGGTTCTGAAGACGATCTTCAAGCAGATGGCTTCACTGAGCACTTCAAATTTGACTCCAGGCCTCCACAATCAGCAAGTTGGCGTCCAACTTCTTCCCTTGAAGATTCTGAGTATTCGTCTTCGGCTCCAACTGTTGTTGCGTGAGTCATAGATGAAGAGGACGATGCCACTTCACCAGTGATGGCTTCACTGCACCAAGATTCTGTATCAGGCCCCTCTGCACCGCCCAACTCCAACATCGACCCGGCTGCCCCAACATCTTCACCAACACCGCCTGGGAACGAGTAGACACTCTATGTCTTCAAACCTTTTTGATCATTCTTGACAAAAGGGGGAGAAGCATATGAGTTGATAGTCTTCAAGCGGGTTCCTATGGGTCGGGTGCTTATTTTTGCTAAGTTTTTACAACTCTCGTTCTTGAACTGTTGGCTTTTGAGTTGTAACACTTAAAACTTGATGGTCGTCTGCCACTTTTGCTGCTACCGATTGATGCGATGATAAATCCCGCATGAAGTCATTCTGCAGATGCCCATTTCTCATTGTGCATTTCATTATGTTCATTACATATGTGTATGCATGATGAATTGTCTTCATGAGTTGAAGATGATCTCCACAAAGCAAAACCTGCCATGTGCATTTGCATTCAAAAGCAAAACATTTATATGCACATCTTCAGGGGGAGCCTCTTTCAACTTATGAAGCCAATGACCATGTACTTTAACTTTCACATAATTTTATCCCCATTGAAAACTTCAACTAGTTTGTCATCAATCACCAAAAAGGGGGAGATTGTAAGTGCATCTAGTGCCACCCCTAGTTGGTTTTGGAGTATTGATGACAAACATAGTTGAGGGACTAATGTGTTTGTGAGAATTCCAGGATAACACAGGTAGAAGTCCCTCACTGATTCGGTTTTCCTACCAGAGATGACCCCTAAGAATGTATGAAGACATTGAAGACAATGGTGGTTCGTGAAGACATTCACGTTGAAGATAATGACGTGTGAAGATTTTCACTTGAAGACTATGGAGTGCGAAGACATAGTTTCTTTCGTAGTTTCCTTTTCTTCTTTATTGAGTCATAGGAACCACCGAACTACTAAGTGGGGTCCAAGTGAACAAAGTCAGAAGACTGACGTGATGCTCAACCCAAATCCTATGTCTTCGAGCGAAGACTATGAGAGCAAATCTTATCCAGAGTTGGATGAGTCAGCTTTGCTTGTAGCCCAAGCCAAGCTGCCTCGTGTGTTTGAAATCCGACCGTTGGACACGTGTTGGTTCCTTAGTGACCCAGGGTCATTTCAAACATATCATGTCGGGTTGCCTCCTGGCTATAAATAGCCCAGTGAAGACATTCACGTTGAAGATAATGACGTGTGAAGATTTTCACTTGAAGACTATGGAGTGCCCCCCCCCCCCCCCCCCCCCCCCCCCCCCCCCCCCCCCCCCCCCCCCCCCCCCCCCCCCCCCCCCCCCCCCCCCCCCCCCCCCCAGCCTTTGAGAGAGAGATCCTTGCGAGGACAAAGCCCAAAACACCCAGAGCCAAAGAGTGTTAGGCATCACTAAAGTCTTTCTGTCCGCGTGACCTGAAGACTTGTTACACTTGGGGACTGTGCATCCTCCAGCCGGTTAGGCGTCACGTTCTGAGCATCCAAGAGTCATTGTGGATCACTGGCGAACGGAGTCTTTGAAGGTTTGGAAGTCTACCTTGAAGACTTACCCGAGTGATTGAGCGAGGACTGGGTGTCCTTATCTCAAGGGGAATAAGGTGAAGACGTGGTCTTCTGAGTTCAATCTCAGCCTCCCTAACCAGACGTACAATTGTCACAGCAACTGGAACTGGTCTACCAAATCCTTGTCTTCACCAAGCTACTGGTTCTATCACCCACCTTCTTTACATTTCAGTTTGTCTTCGTGAAGTCATTGCTTGCTTGCCTGATCTGTTTGACTTCACTATGCGAAGACTATTACCTGTTTGGCTCCCCCCCCCCCCCCCCCCCCCCCCCCCCCCCCCCCCCCCCCCCCCCCCCCCCCCCCCCCCCCCCCCCCCCCCCCCCCCCCCCCCCCCCCCCCCCCCCCCCCCCCCCCCCCCCCCCCCCCCCCCCCCCCCCCCCCCCCCCCCCCCCCCCCCCCCCCCCCCCCCCCCCCCCCCCCCCCCCCCCCCCCCCCCCCCCCCCCCCCCCCCCCCCCCCCCCCCCCCCCCCCCCCCCCCCCCCCCCCCCCCCCCCCCCCCCCCCCCCCCCCCCCCCCCCCCCCCCCCCCCCCCCCCCCCCCCCCCCCCCCCCCCCCCCCCCCCCCCCCCCCCCCCCCCCCCCCCCCCCCCCCCCCCCCCCCCCCCCCCCCCCCCCCCCCCCCCCCCCCCCCCCCCCCGAGGCGGTTGCGCTGGCGAAAACAAGGCAATTAGATATGCGGGCTTTATAACTTTCACTTAGTCATAGGAGGTTAAAGTTGGGAGGCCAGTTACTAGCCCCCGGTTAGTGTTCGGCAACAGCCGAGGTCAAGCCATTAACACTTCGGCCAATGTTATGAAAGGCCCGTCGTTTAACGCGGGGTGACCTCCATCGATCTATAGTTTAACACAGTCAACAGATCGCTGACCAGTTTATGCTTATTGTGACAGTCAGTTTTCGGCTTTCTCCACTGAGGCACTTGACCAGTTGAACCAGAAGCACAATTGCAGTGGTTCTCCCTTTACCCTTAGCCGAACAATCGGGAACGTAAGGGTAAGCATGGGAGCCAGGCAACCCAACTATTAACCGAAGACACAATTCGAAACCGATGCATATGAAGCAATATCCGAGAACGTTTTGCCGAGGAGTTCATGGAGTACCTTGGCTTTTGGCGGGTTCGGCACTTGTAGCAGGCCTGCGTTGATGTTGCTGAAGCTTTAAAGGTGGCTGGCGTTGTACTGCGAGACTTATGCTGGAAACACACAAAAGGTTAAAAGTGTCGTAAGCTTGAAAAACCAAAGAACTTCAGTAAACACTGTACGTCCGAACTAAATCAAGTTTTTTGTGCCAATCCAAAATTGGTCTTAATTTTTTTTGTGCTTCTGTCATGCTTTAACATGACACATCCGATCTCTAAACTTCAAGTAGGTTAGCCTTTGGCTTCAGCCTCCTTATCCCGAAGGCGGAGTGCTTCTTCGAGGCCGGTTTAGCGAACTAAACTCGAGCTGCTTTAGAGAGAAGCCAGGCTATCCGGCTATTGACCATACACTCGAGTCGAAAAAGGAGTGGTAGAAAAAGACTTTGCAATGACTTAGAAGAAAACTTATTGCAAAATGACTCATATAAATTTAAGAGCCCCAGTTAACTTGGGTAAAATAAGTGTTTTTAACAAATAATGTTTTTAACAAACTAATTTTTTAACAATCAGCTTTTTTGTTTAACACAAATATAATGCTTGGTTGAACTGAACAAAAAATTAACAGTTAAAAAGTTTGAGCATGAAAGTAACTTAGCTGGTTAATGCGCTTGGTGTTGATGATGTGGTCTGAGCTTGTAACAGGTCGAGGTTCCAGCCCCCAAGCCGGTCCTCAGGTGCCAGAGCGAAGATCTCGGCTTGATGATGTGATAGGCCAACACCGTTGATATGTCAAGGTGAAGCCCCCGGTCCAGCCGAGGTGACGAAGTAGGTTGACATGTTGGCGCAAGAGTTCCCAGAGTTGGTTGATGCAGAGATGACGAAGCCCCCGATTCCGCTGAGGTGATGGAGCGGTTCGACATATTGGACGTCGGCTTGACGAAGTAGCGCCGTGGGGATGCCGGCACTGGGCAGTGCACCAAGGCGATGATGAAATTAGATCGGCGGAGGCGGGACGACGATGTCCGCCAGCCGAGGTGACCGCGTGATGCAGTCGGAGTCGATTACCTGCACACGTAAAATAGTGCAATCCAAAAATAATAATATAAATATATAAAAAATCCTCGCATAATTGCTTTACGCAAAATAATTTATTTAAAGAGATGTGGCCTGACGCCGAAGTCAATGTCAATGCAGGGCGTCGGCGTGATGCGGTGAAGGTGCGACAAAGCCTGAATTCGCAGGGCGGTCCAAGTTCCAGATGCGGTGTCCGCCGAACTACGAACAGAAACTGACCGAACCATCACACGACAGTCGTTAATGCGGCCATCATTTGACAGGCCTGTGTACAGAGGATGGCAAAAACCAGAGCAATAATTCCTTGGGAAAAATAAACCCATGCTAGCGAAAATTACTAGGATTAATAGCACCTGTCATATATGTTGTAGCAATCTGAAGAAAGGTGACTCTCAAAATTAGGACTCGATCCGCACACCCGCTGCCTGATGGGCGATGAGGCGACGGCATGGCGATGCTGGCAAAGGATGGCTCACCGAGGTGACGTCGCAATTTGGTCGACAAAGGTGGGGTGACGACGTCGGCACGCAGAGGTGACCGTGTGACGCCGTCGAAGTCGATCACATGCGCACATAAAATAATGCAAGCAAGAAAGAATAATAATAATTAAAAAAGATGCATAATTAATTTATGTGAGGCGAATAATCTAGTAAATATGGCATGAGCACCGAGGTCGGCTCGATGCCGTGACGGCGTTGTGGCACGGCGATGTCGACATAGGTCGGTCCGCCTTGGTGACGGCGAGAGGCTCGTGCACCGTTCTGCAACACTGGTATTCAACTGAATTAGTAATACGCGTAGTCTGTGCATTATCCAATAAGAAGTACTAGAGGATCAACATCACCGCAAATACTAGATTAGAAAAGAAGGAAAAAAGCCTCCCTCGTGCCCCGTGTTTGGCTTGAACGGCCATCACGTGGAGTTGTATTAGTGCTTGAGCCCTTCTTTGGCTAATCCAATCTTACGTATAGGCAAGTAGGGCACTACTACCATTAATAGAAATCAATTAGTAGTAGCCTTATCAAATCAGATCGGGATAAAAAAGGAAACCAAAACGTACTACTTGACTTCCCTGTGCTTGTGCGGCGCTTCACCACGGAACAAGATATGCATGCAGAAGGCTGCCATGATTATTTGAGGTTGATCGGCGCTATCTATAGGACGCCCTGCTGTAGCCTGCAGTCCTTTGCCCCGCGCGCCTGAGGCTGTTTGCTGATCCGATGATCGGGTCAGCCTGACCGCGGACGTCACGTACAAACACCGCCGCCCAAAATTTCTTTGATCCAGTCTTGGATAGTTCTGCAAATAAAATTTTCGTGGCGACAGTAATAATTCTCAAAGAAATTGTCTTATGATAAACAGATCTAACTGGAAAAAATAGCACCTGATCATCCCATCGATCCGCGACGAACACCCAGCAGGCTCTCAATGAAAGCACCAATGTCGATCCTAAATCCGGCATACCTCGTAGTAGGGGTCCTAAGCTAGGCGTCTTGGAGCGATGGTAACACGGCACAGGATTTTACCCAGGTTCGGGCTCTCTCAAAGAGATAATACCCTACGTCCTGCTTTTGATTGTATTGATATGGTTGTAGTACAGGGTACATGTATCTACCACGAGATTGTTCTAATGAATATGAGTTGATCTATTGACTAACCTGGCCTCGGTTCATATAATACACCGGAGGCCTAGGGTTTTAGGAGAGTCCTCGTCTTGTGCACCAAGTCTTCTGGAAACCTCCTTGTATGCGGCATGGGATGCTCGAAGTGGCCCATGAGTGAACCGCCGTGGGGGTCCTCGGCCTGATCCAGCTGGTCAGGAGACGACGTGGTGAGTACCCCCTAGTTCAGGACACCGTCACCCAGGGTCTATCTTTATCATATATTAAAATCCAAAAAATACTTTGCTGCAATTTATTAACCTTTGTTTTATTTTGTGTTTTTGTTTATCTATATATCACTACGAGATTTGATCATTGCAATTAACCGCCAAGGGATTGACAACCACTTGTTTGTGTTGGGTGCAAGTATTTGTTATTTTATGTGTAGGTGTTGTTCACAAGGTGTCTCGTGGTTCCCCTAATGGATTGATAAACTTAGTTCTTGTCGTGGTTTTGTGACGGCAGATGTCCTTGAAAAAAGGACTTAGTCGTGAGGCCATCGCTGCTAGGTGATTGCTTGAACGGGGTTGGTTGGAATCGAGAGACGCGAGTTTTACCCAGGTTCGGCCCCTGAGGTAAAAGCCTACATCCTGCTTGATTGCTATTGATGATGATGCTATCGATTACAAGGGTGCTATTTCGCTACCTCTCATATCGATAGCATCTACTTTGATCTTGTCTAAGAATTGTCTGTCTCTCAACTTGGCCCTCTTGGGGTGCCTTGCCCCTCCTTTTAAGCCTCCCCCAAGCTTGAGCGATACTTTCTCCTTCCCGAGGACAATAATTATATATATATAATTCCGATCACGATGAATCAAATGCATAGGATAAACTTCTGATGAAATTCCAATTTCAACCAGTTCCAATCCCATGTTCCAGTATCATCCAATAGCCTATACCATGTCGATACCTTTCCCCCCAAAGATAAAGGGAATACTTTCTTCTTAACTCCATCCTCGGACAAACATACAAGCTTAAACAATCCACAAATTTCATCTTTATGTATTAAGTGCATATCAGGATGTACTGTTCCATCTCCTGCATAAGGATTAGCTAGTAGCTTCTCTAACATACCCGAAGGAATCCTATAATAAATATTTTCAGTAGGTTCAGGGTAAACTCTTATTGCTTCCGATCGAGGTGAATATACCTAGAACAAGCCTCTCAAAGGATTATTTTCCATAGTGACAAGTGACAATAAATTTCAACACGTAATAAAAATGTTTCCTTACGAAATTCCACTTACCAAAGGCACTTCACTCCCCGGCAACGGTGCCAGAAAAGCAAGACCCACAAGTATAGGGGATCAATCGTAGTCCTTTCGATAAGTAAGAGTGTCGAACCTAATGAGGATCAGAAGGAAATGATAAGCGGTTTTTAGCAAGGTATTCTTTGTATGTACTAAAAGTAGCGGTAACAGATAGTTTGGTAGCAAGGTAATTCGTAATAAGTAACAAGTAGCAATAGTAAAAAAGATGCAGCAAGGTGGCCCAATCCTTTTTATAGCAAAGGACAAGCCAAAAAGTTCTCTTATGTAAAGCAAAGTGTTCTCGAGGACACATGGGGATTGTCGTCTAGTCATGTTCATCATGTTTAGTTGATTCGTGTTCGCTACTTTGATAATTTGATATGTGGATGGACCAGAGCTAGGGTGTTGTTCTTACTTGAATAAGCAACCCTCTTATGATTACCCTCTCTTGCAAGCATCCATGACTACGAAAGAAGAATTAAGATAAATCTAACCATAGCATGAAACATATAGATCAAAATCAGCCCCTTACGGAATAACACATAAACTAGGGTTTAAGATTTTGTCACTCTCGCAACACATCATCTACTTATTACTCCACAATACCTTACCTTAGGCCCAAATATGGTGAAGTGTCATGTAGTCGACGTTCACATGACACCACTAAAGGAAGAACAACATACATATCATCAAAATATCGAACGACTACCAACTTCACATGATTACTTATAACAAGACCTCTCCCATGTCCTCAAGAATAAAAGTAACTACTCACAAATCATATTCATGTTCAAGATCAGAGGGATATTGAATATGCTTAAGGATCTGAACATTTAATCTTCCACCAAATAAACCAACTACAATCAACTACAAGATGTAATCAACACTACTAGCAACCCACAGGTACCAATCTAAAGTTCTGGGACAAAGACCGAATACAAGAGATGAATGATAACCCACAAGTATAGGGAATCGCAACAGTTTTCGAGGGTAGAGTATTCAACCCAAATTTATAGATTCGACACAAGGGGAGCCAAAGAATATTTGTAAGTATTAGCAGCTGAGTTGTCAATTCAACCACATCTGGAGATTAATTATCTACAGCAAAGTGATCAGTAGCAAAGTAGTATGATAGTTTTGATAATAGTAGCAGCAGCAATAGTAACGATAACAGTAATAGCAGTAATTTCGTGACAAGTGCAACAGTAATGATAGAAGTAGTAACTTAGCAAGATCAATATAAGGAAACTCGTAGGCATTGGATCGATGATTCGTTGGATGATATTCATCATGAGACAGTCATAACCTAGGGCGATACGCCACTAGCTCCAGTTCATAAATATAATGTAGGCATGTATTCCGTAAATAGTCATACGTGCTTATGGAAAGAACTTGCATGACATCTTTTGTACTACCCTCCCGTGGCAGCGGGGTCCATATTGGAAACTAAGGGATATTAAGGCCTCCTTTTAATAGAGAACTGGAACAAAGCATTAACACACGGTGAATACATGAACTCCTCAAACTACGGTCATCACCGGGAGTGGTCCCGACTATTGTCACTCCGGGGTTGCCGGATCATAACACGTAGTAGGTGACTACAGCTTGCAAGATCGGATCTAGAACATGGATATAATGATGATAACATAAATGGTTCAGATCTGAAATCATGGCACCCGGGCCCACAGTGACAAGCATTAAGCATGGCAAAGTCATAGCAACATCAATCTCAGAACATAGTGGATACTAGGGATCAAGCCCTAACAAAACTAACTCGATTACATGATGAATCTCATCCAACTCCTCACCAACCAGCGAGCCTACAAAGGAATTACTCACTCCCGGTGGGGAGCATCATGGAATTGGCGATGGAGAAGGGTTGGTGATGACGAAGATCGAAGATCCCCCTCTCCGAAGCCCCCAAATGGACTCCAGATCTGGCCTCCCGATGAAGAACAGGAGGTGACAGTGGCTCCGTCTCGTGAAACGCGATAATTCTTTCTCCCTGATTTTTCTGGAAAAATAGGATTTTATAGAGTCGGTTTCAGGGTCTGCGGGGCCACCAGGTGGGGACAACCCACCTGGGCGTGCCTGGAGGGGGGCGCGCCCTGGTGGGTTGTGCCCACCCAGGTGCCCTCCTCCGGTGGTTCTTGGCTCCAGAAATTCTCTTTTATTATATAAAAAATCCTCACAAAGTTCCGTTCCATTCCGAGAACTTTTATTTCTGCACAAAAACAACACCATGGTAAGTTCTGCTGAAAACAGCGTCAGTCCGGGTTAGTTTCATTCAAATCATGCAAATTAGAGTCCAAAACAAGAGGAAAAGCATTAGGAAAAGTAGATACGTTGGAGACGTATCAACTCCCCCAAGCTTAAACCTTTGCTTGTCCTCAAGCAATTCAGTTGATAAACTCAAAGTGAAAAAGAAAAACTTTTACGAACTCTTTTGCTCTTGTTTGCATAAATAAGCTTAAACAACACCCAGGTTTTCAGCCAATATTATAACTAACCATATCAACAATAACTCTTAAAAATTATATTAACTCATATCAATGACATAATCAGCTAGCGAGCAATAATAAGATATCTCAAATAGCAACACGTTATCAAAACAACCATGATATAATATGACAATAGTGGTATCTTGCTAGCCCTTTCTGAGATCGCAAAACATAAATGCAGAGCACCTCCAAAGTTCAAGCAGCGATTAAACATTGTAATTCATGGTAGAAAAGATCTAGTCATGATGCACCCAACATTAGCTACACACAATGCATCAGCATGACAGCAGTGCTCTCAGGTTCTGGCGCTTATTTAAGAAGGTGACGACACAACATAAAAGTAAATAGATAGTCCCTTCGCAGAGGGAAGCAGTGATTTGCAGAGGTGCCAGAGCTCAAGTTTTTTAAAACAGAGGTAAATGAAATTTTGAGACATGCACCCTTCTTGTTTACTTCGCGACCATCAGTTATCAATATCTTCCATGCTAAACACATTAGTAGCGGTTCCCAAGCGATGAAGTAAAGGTTATTGCTCCATAGGAGTTTTTGTTTGATTATTTGTAAGTTCTTTTTGCAATTTGGGACTGGGAATCCCTATTACCGCCCCTTTCTCATGCAATGGCAAGTGAATAAACACTCGTCCTGAGAATAATCCGCTTAGCATGGAAGATACCAACTATCTCCTGCCATTCCATGAACAATCCAGGCACACAAAAAGGATATTTATTTAAAGTGTTTAGAGGTGGCACATGCAAATTTACTTAGGACGGCAGGGTAATACCGCATCTAGGTAGATATGGTGGACTCATCTGGAATAACTTGGGTTCAAGGTTTTTTTGATGCACAAGCAGAATTCCCACATAGTACAGGCGAAGGCTAGCAATTAGGTTGAGAAGCGGCCAGCTAGAGAGCAATAACGGTCATGAACATGCATTATGCATAAGTAACATTGGACACTAGCATGAGTAGGATATGAACACCATGAACATAAATATCATAGAGGCTATGTTGGTTTTGATCCCCCCCCCCCCCCCCCCCCCCCCCCCCCCCCCCCCCCCCCCCCCCCCCCCCCCCCCCCCCCCCCCCCCCCCCCCCCCCCCCCCCCCCCCCCCCCCCCCCCCCCCCCCCCCCCCCCCCCCCCCCCCCCCCCCCCCCCCCCCCCCCCCCCCCCCCCCCCCCCCCCCCCCCCCCCCCCCCCCCCCCCCCCCCCCCCCCCCCCCCCCCCCCCCCCCCCCCCCCCCCCCCCCCCCCCCCCCCCCCCCCCCCCCCCCCCCCCCCCCCCCCCCCCCCCCCCCCCCCCCCCCCCCCCCCCCCCCCCCCCCCCCCCCCCCCCCCCCCCCCCCCCCCCCCCCCCCCCCCCCCCCCCCCCCCCCCCCCCCCCCCCCCCCCCCCCCCCCCCCCCCCCCCCCCCCCCCCCCCCCCCCCCCCCCCCCCCCCCCCCCCCCCCCCCCCCCCCCCCCCCCCCCCCCCCCCCCCCCCCCCCCCCCCCCCCCCCCCCCCCCCCCCCCCCCCCCCCCCCCCCCCCCCCCCCCCCCCCCCCCCCCCCCCCCCCCCCCCCCCCCCCCCCCCCCCCCCCCCCCCCCCCCCCCCCCCCCCCCCCCCCCCCCCCCCCCCCCCCCCCCCCCCCCCCCCCCCCCCCCCCCCCCCCCCCCCCCCCCCCCCCCCCCCCCCCCCCCCCCCCCCCCCCCCCCCCCCCCCCCCCCCCCCCCCCCCCCCCCCCCCCCCCCCCCCCCCCCCCCCCCCCCCCCCCCCCCCCCCCCCCCCCCCCCCCCCCCCCCCCCCCCCCCCCCCCCCCCCCCCCCCCCCCCCCCCCCCCCCCCCCCCCCCCCCCCCCCCCCCCCCCCCCCCCCCCCCCCCCCCCCCCCCCCCCCCCCCCCCCCCCCCCCCCCCCCCCCCCCCCCCCCCCCCCCCCCCCCCCCCCCCCCCCCCCCCCCCAGGCAATGGAATAATATCACGAGTATTCACACTGAAAACCAGGTTATAAGGAATAGGAATGTCAGGGTAATCGACTGCAATAAACTGGTGGTGTTCCATGGCCGCACGATCTAGGCGAACCTTGGGCAACGGATAATCATGCTGGCGTATCTGAATGTTAAATCGATTAGCCAAGTGAGTAGCGTAAATACCACCATGCATTTTGCCCTTGGATTTATTAATGTGGAGGCGGCGTGCCACAATAGCTCCCAAGCTATAAGTGTGTCGCTTTGGAGTGCACGACGTAAAACAGCAAGGTCCGGGGCACTGAGTGCACCCACCTTCTCTCTAGCAAGCAAGCACTTTGCAATTAATAGAGCAAAATAATGAACGGCAGGAAAATGCAAGCTAGTAGCGGTGACACTTGACACCCCTCTCTCATCCCCAATAGATAGAGTACGATAAAGGCCTTCGAAGTCTGCAGGCCTAGGCTCTGCTAAACTCCCATCGGAAGGGATCAGGCATATGTCACAAAATTCGATAAGCGGTATCTGATGGGGTTCAGCGTAAAGGTTAAACTGCACTTCAGGGGGATTATTCCTAGGAAGGAAATTAAAACTTTGCATAAAGGAATTTGTGAGGAGATGATACTATTCACACTCAGCTGCGATGAAGTCGGTGAGGCCAGCATTAGCAGTGTATTGTGCAAACTCTTGAAGGATTACGGCCCCTTCCATGAACAGGTTATGCGGCCATTCGCACGGTCGTATCTCCATCAATCTCCGGGTATGGAGATCACTGTCAGATGACTCCCCAATAACTCCCTTGGAGTTCTTCTTGGAAGCAAACTTCCTAAAGATACTCATCTTTTCCCTATGAACAAAATTCTAAAGTTTTTAGTCCACAAAATTTTTCTCAACAAAACTTCACAAGATTGTAAGCAACTACTCATAGGGATGTATAGAGGCCATAGCAAGCATTCAAACTACTTAGAACTCTAAGAATTCAACATGCAAGCTCATCTACAGCAACACCAAGAGCAACTAATTATTCAAAATATAAACCACTAAAGCAAAAACTAATTGGACACACGGAGGAGTCACATACCAAGCAACAATCCCCCGAAACAGTTTCGGAAACGGAGCTTCGAGCAAAGAGATCGAAATTCGCGGGGTTGAGAGCAAGAACACGAAAGAGAGAGCAATGGTGATTTTTTTTCTGGAGGTAGGTGGTGACGTGGGATGAAGAGATAAGTGAGGGGGCCCACGTGGGGACCACAACCCACCAGGGCACGCTTGGGGGTCCTGGCGCACCCAGGTGGGTTGTGCCCACCTGGTGCACCTCCCTCTGAAATTATTTGCACCAAAAATTCTTAAATATTCAAAAAAAAATCATATTAAATTTTCACAGCATTTTGAGAACTTTTATTTTTGGGTCATTTTTTATTCCACGGAAAATTCAGAAAATAGACAAAACATGGCATTTTATTTTATTTAACTAATAAAAATAGAAAACAAAAGGTAGGGACAGAAGCTAGTGCTCACTAAATTCATCAACTTCATACCTCTAAAAAATGATCCATTAATAAGGTTGATCAAGTCTTATTAACAACCACTTTCGATTAGCATGAAACCGAAGAACTTTTGTAAATCACTAAGTTACTTCAACGGGGATATGAATGTCCCCAACAATAAGCATTTCATATTTCTTTTTAACAGTAGGTAGAGGTAGTTGAAAACTTCCAATAGTGATTGTCGGAGATTTTTCAATAACATTAATACCATTCACTTGGAATTATTTCTTCGAAAAGTGCACCGTATGCTCATTACCATTGATATGAAAAGTGATCTTGCTTTTATTACAATCAATAACAGCCCCTGCAGTATTCAAGAAGGCTCTACCAAGGATAATCGACATGTTGTCATCCTCGGGCATCTCAAGTATAACAAAGTCAGTCAGAATAGTAACATTAGCAACAACAATGGGCACATCCTCACAAATACCGATAGGTGTGGCAGTTGATTTGTCGGCCATTTGCAAAGATATTTCAGTAGGTGTGAGTTTATTCAAATCAAGTCTTTTATATAAACAGAAAGGCATAACACTAACACCAACTCCCAAATCACATAAAGCAGTTTTCACATAATTTCTTTTAATGGAGCAAGGTATAGTTGGTATTCCCGGATCTCCAAGTTTTTTAGGTACTCCATCTTTAAAAGTATAATTAGCAAGAATGGTGGAGATTTTAGCTTCTGGTATTTTTCTCTTATTGGTGATGATGTCTTTCATGTACTTTGCATAAGGAGGCATTTTTAAGATATCAGTCAAGCGAGTACGCAAAAAGACTGGCCTCAGCATTTCAACAAAGCGTTCAAATTCTTCATCATCTTTCTTTTTAGTTGACTTAGGTGGAAAGGGCATAGGTTTTTGAACCCATGGCTCTCTTTCCTTTCCATGTTTTCTAGCAACAAAGTCTCTTTTATCATATCTTTTAATCTTAGGTTGTGGGTTATCAAGATCAACTGCTGGTTCTATCTCAACATCATTGTCTGGTTCTTTATTATTTGTTTGAGTGTCTTCATGAACCTCATAATTATCTTTTTCATTATCAGAAGGTGAGTGTTCACTACCAGATTGAGTTTCAGCATCAGAGATAGAAACTTCATTATCATTATCAGGAGGTTTTTCTACTTCAGGTTCACTAGAGGCATGCAAAGTCCTATCATTTTTCTTCCTATTTTTCCTTTTAGAAGGACTACGTGCATCAGTGTTAACTCTTTGAGAGTCTTGTTCAATTCTTTTTGGGTGTCCCTCAGGATAAAGTGGTTCCTGAGTCATCCTACCTCCTCTAGTCATTACTCTAACAGCATGGTCATTGATATTATTATTATTCATTTCATCAAGCAATTCTCTTTGAGATTTAACAACTTGTTCTAACTGGGTTTGAACCATAGAAGCATGCTTCCCCACACCTCTAACATCATTTGAGATTCTAAATAAGAAGTCACTCAAGCGAGCAATCATATCAGAATTGTATTTTAATTGTTTCATAACATTTGTATTGAAGTGATCTTGCTTTCTAATATAGTTTTCAAACTCATAAAGGCATTGGCTAGGGTGCATATTATGAGGATTATCATTATCATTGAAATCATTAAAGAATTTCTTTAATAGGAGGTAAATTTTTGACATCCTCAGCTTTAATACCTTTTTCCTTCATAGATTTCTTTGCCTCTTGCATATCTTCAGGACTGAGATATAAAATACCCCTCTTCTTCGGAGTGGATTTAGGCGGTGTTTCAGGAGGAGTCCAATCATCATAATTTTTCAATATGTTATTCAATAATTCTTCAGCTTGCTCAATAGTTCGTTCCCTGAAAACACAACCAGCACAACTGGAGGAAATATGCCCTAGAGGCAATAATAAAGTTATTATTTATTTCCTTATTTCATGATAAATGTTTATTATTCATGCTAGAATTGTATTAACCGGAAACATGATACATGTGTGAATACATAGACAAACAGAGTGTCACTAGTAAGCCTCTACTAGACTAGCTTGTTAATCAAAGATGGTTATCTTTCCTAACCATAGACATGAGTTGTCATTTGATTAACGGGATCACATCATTAGGAGAATGATGTGATTGACTTGACCCATTCCGTTAGCTTAGCACTTGATCGTTTAGTATGTTGCTATTGCTTTCTTCATGACTTATACATGTTCCTATGACTATGAGATTATGCAACTCCCGTTTACCGGAGGAACACTTTGTGTGCTACCAAACGTCACAACGTAACTGGGTGATTATAAAGGTGCTCTACAGGTGTCTCCGAAGGTACTTGTTGAGTTGGCGTATTACGAGATTAGGATTTGTCACTCCGATTATCGGAGAGGTATCTCTGGGCCCACTCGGTAATGCACATCACTATAAGCCTTTCAAGCATTGTAACTAATGAGTTAGTTGCGGGATGATGTATTGCGGAATGAGTAAAGAGACTTGCCGGTAATGAGATTGAACTAGGTATTGAGATACCGACGATCGAATCTCGGGCAAGTAACATACCGATGACAAAGGAAACAACGTATGTTGTTATGCGGTTTGACCGATAAAGATCTTCGTAGAATATGTGGGAGCCAATATGAGCATCCAGGTTCCGCTATTGGTTATTGACCGGAGACGTGTCTCGGTCATGTCTACATAGTTCTCGAACCCGTAGGGTCCGCACGCTTAAAGTTCGGTGACGACTTGTATTATGAGTTTATGTGTATTGATGTACCGAAGGTAGTTCGGAGTCCCGGATGAGATCGGGGACATGACGAGGAGTCTCGAAATGGTCGAGACGTAAAGATCGATATATTGGACGACTATATTCCCCCCCCCCCCCCCCCCCCCCCCCCCCCCCCCCCCCCCCCCCCCCCCCCCCCCCCCCCCCCCCCCCCCCCCAGGACTCCCCTAGGGCGCGCCATAGAGAGGGCCGGCCCTCCCCCTCCTCCACTCCTTTATATACGGGGGAGGGGGGCACCCCATAGACACAACAATTGATCATTAATCTCTTAGCCGTGTGCGGTGCCCCCCTCCACCATAATCCATCTCGATCATATCGTAGCGGTGCTTAGGCGAAGCCCTGCGTCGGTAGCATCATCATCACCATCACCACACCGTCGTGCTGACGAAACTCTCCTGTGAAGCTTTGCTGGATCGGAGCTCGCGGGACGTCATCGAGTTGAACGTGTGCTGAACTCGGAGGTGCCGTGCGTTCGGTACTTGGATCGGTCGGATCGTGAAGACGTACGACTACATCAACCGCGTTGTGCTAACGCTTCCGCTTTCGGTCTACGAGGGTACGTGGACATACTCTCCCCTCTCGTTGCTATGCATCACCATGATCCTGTGTGTGCGTAGGATTTTTTTTGAAATTACTACGTTCCCCAACAACAACTATCTAGGAAATCCCTATAAGCATCGGTTAGTCCATTATAGAAGATATCAAGTATTTCATTTTTCTTAAGAGGATGATCAGGCAAAGCATTAAGCAATTGGAGAAGCCTCCCCCAAGCTTGTGGGAGACTCTCTTCTTCAATTTGCACAAAGTTAAATATTTTCTGCAGGGCAGCTTGTTTCTTATGAGCAGGGAAATATTTTTCAGAGAAGTAATAAATCATATCCTAGGGACTACGCACACAACCAGGAGCAAGAGTATTGTACCAAGCTTTAGCATCACCCTTTAATGAGAACGGAAACAATTTGACGATATAGTAATAGCGAATCTTCTCATCATGAGCAAAAAGGGTGGCTATGTCATTCAACTTAGTAAGATGTGCCACAATAGTTTCAGTTTCATAACCATGGAAAGGATCAGATTCAACCAAAGTAATTAACTCGGGGTCGACAGAGAATTCATAATCCTTATCATCAACACTGATAGGTGAAGTAGCAAACTTAGGATCACATTTCATTCTAGCATTCAAAGATTTCTCCTTATACTTGCATAATAATTTCTCTAGATCATCTCTATCCTTACAAGCAAGAATATCTCTAGTTGCCTCCTCACCCATAACATAACCTTCTGGTACCTTTGGCAATTCATATCTAGGAGGGCTAGTTCTAGTAGGTGTTTCAAGATTTTCAGTTTCAAGCTCATCATTAGTTTCAACAATATCATGCTGTCTTACTCTAGCAATTTATTCATCAAGAAAATCACATAGTGGCACATTATCATCAAGCAAGGTACTAGCATCATTCATAGCAGAGGTAGCATCATCAATAACTTGCGACATATCAGGATTGATAGCATGTGGTGGTGTTGCAAGTTTACTTATAACAGAAGGTGAATCTAAAGCAGAGCTAGATGGCAGTTCCTTACCTCCCCTCGTCTTAGAGGGAAAAATCTTAGTCTTAGCATCCTTCAGATTCTTCATAGTGGCAATTTGATAATAATCCCAAGTGACTCAACAAATATAGCTATGCTTCCCGGCAACAGCGCTAGAAAAAGGTCTTGATAACCCACAAGTATAGGGGATCGCAACCGTTTTCGAGGGTAGAGTATTCAACCCAAATTTATAGATTCGACACAAGGGGAGCCAAAGAATATTTGTAAGTATTAGCAGCTGAGTTGTCAATTCAACCACACCTGAAGATTAATTATCTGCAACAAAGTGATCAGTAGCAAAGTAGTATGATAGCTTTGATAATAGTAGCAGCAGCAACAGTAACGGTAATAGTAATAGTAGTAATTTTGTAACAAGTGCAACAGTAACGACAGAAGTAGTAACTTAGCATGATCAATATAAGGAAATTCGTAGGCATTGGATCGATGATTCGTTGGATGATATTCATCATGAGACAGTCATAACCTAGGGCGATACGGCACTAGCTCCAGTTCATAAATATAATGTAGGCATGTATTGTTGGTGAACGTAGCATGCAATTTCAAAAAAAATCCTACACTCACGCAAGATCTATCTAGGAGATGCATAGCAATGAGAGGGGGAGAGTATGTCCATGTACCCTCGTAGACCGAAAGCGGAAGCGTTTGACAACGCGGTTAATGTAGTCGAACTTCTTCTCGTTCCGACCGATCAAGCACCGAACGTACGGCACCTCCGAGTTCTGCACACGTTCAGATCGATGACGTCCCTCGAACTCTTGATCCAGAAAAGTGTCGAGTGAGAGTTTCATCAGCATGACGGCATGATGACGGTGATGGTGAAGTGATCCGCGCAGGGCTTCGCCTAAGCACTACGACAATATGACCGGAGGCGTAAACTGTGGAGGGGGCGCCGCACACGGCTAACAATGTTTGTTGTGTGTTCTAGCGGTGCCCCCCCACATATATATAGGTTGGAGGGGAGGAGAGGCAGCCAAGGGGGCGCCCCAAGTAGGAGGAATCCTACTTGGGGTCCTCCCAATTCGGCCTCCCCCCTTTCCTATTCCTATTCGGAGTAGGAAGGGAAGAGGGGGAAGGGGGAATCCTATTCCCTTTTTCCTTTCCTCCTTCCCCTTTCCTTCTCCAATTTGGCCAGCCCATATGAGGGGGGCACACCAGCCCCTTTGTGGCTGGTGTGTTTCCCCTCTTGGCCCATAAGGCCCAAATCTTTTGCCGGGGTAGCCCGGAACCCCTTCCGGTAACCCGATAAGTACCCGGTGCATCCCGAAACACTTTCGGTGTCCGAATACCATCGTCCTATATATCAATCTTTACCTCTCGACCATTTCGAGACTCCTCGTCATGTCCGTGATCTCATCCGAGACTCCGAACAACATTCGGTCACCAATCACATAACTCATATAATACAAAATCGTCATCGAACGTTAAGCGTGCGGACCCTACGGGTTTGAGAACTATGTAGACATGACCAAGACACCTCTCCGGTCAATAACCAACAGCGGAACCTGGATGCTCATATTGGTTTCCACATATTCTACGAAGATCTTTATCGGTCGTACCGCAATGACAACATATGTTGTTCCCTTTGTCATCGGTATGTTACTTGCCCGAGATTCGATCGTCGGTATCTTCATACCGAGTTCAATCTCGTTACCGGCAAGTCTCTTTACTCATTCCGTAATGCATCATCCCGCAACTGACTCATTAGTCACATTGCTTGCAAGGCTTCTTATGATGTGCATTACCGAGAGGGCCCAGAGATACCTCTCCGATACTCGGAGTGACAAATCCTAATCTCGATCTATGCCAACCCAACAAACACCTTCAGAGATACCTGTAGAGCATTTTTATGATCACCCAGTTACGTTGTGACATTTGATAGCACACAAGGTATTCCTCCAGTATCCGGGAGTTGCATAATCTCATAGTCAAAGGAATATGTATATGTCATGAAGAAAGCTATAGCAGTAAAACTGAACGATCAATATGCTAAGCTAATGGATGGGTCTTGCCATCACATCATTCTCCTAATGATGTGATCCCGTTCATCAAATGACAACACA